>JBCAUI010277746.1:0-15824 GCA_038406195.1 Haplosyllis anthogorgicola
ATTTCCTACTATGGCTTTTATTTCACTTTGTGACACCCTTCCCCCCTAACCTGTGTCATGTCCTCATGACACTGCGTATCACGAAGCGTAAATCGAAGCGTGCGCGAGAAGAAACAACAAACAAAATATTACTCCATCACATTTCAGTCATTTTATTACTACAGGAACCAATGTAGCAACTTTTACTATTCACACCTCATTTCTTATTCAATCGATACATTCTTGGAGTATTCAACAGTAGAACAGTCAATATCATGTCTTTCGCTCTTACTTTCGTTCCAGGTCTTTCAAATCACCTCCATCTCTTACAACCACATTCCTTAATTAATATATACATCCAACAAACAAAGGAAACAATTATGGCGCTAGAACTAAACAAAATGGTTACATTCTTACACATTTATTGATTGGACGGTTTTTCACATATCATCCTGCTGCGGGTGCTGCGGGTCGTAAATAAGCCTTCCGCTATGGGCTGGTGCGAGTCACACCGTCTGCGACCAGTAGCACCCGCAGACTCTCCGGGACACTTAGGCTCGCTCTCCACGGATTCGTCTTGCCAACTGGATATCCTTGGGCATAATGGTGACCCTCTTGGCGTGGATGCAGTTTGAAGGACAATATTATTAGTAATTATAAATAATTGCCAACATGTTATTTTTTTCTTATCTGTAAGACTTTATCACCACTTATCGGATGCTTTTTGTATCAAACACATCAAAATCAAAGACAAGAAAACCTGATAAAACAAGATTTTTGGGGCAAAATGTGACTTTGTACACATAAAATAAAGTAGTAAATTTATGTACATTTTAAAATTAAATACATTTTATATCTGAATAACACAATCAAAAATCACATATTATGTCGTAGATTTAAGGTGACATGAGAACATGGTGGCACTACATTTCATAAATATATATCTTCATATCATTATTAGTAAAATAAGATACCATAATTTACATTTAAAATCACCACTGCTTTTTTAATGAAAAAAATTAAAACATACAAAGTTTACTAGGTAAATTAATTATTGCTTAACATCAAGTAATTTAGTTTTCAATATCATCACTCTCTTTAAGAAACAATAAGATTATATTATATTTTCATCACCTAGATACATTGACTGGAGACCCGCTAGACTTATGTTACATTACAGATTACCAGGCAGGACACCCACATCACCATATTTATTTGGACGTCCAAATAAATATTGCGCCCATCTTTCCTGAAAAGATGCATGAAGAAGATGTGCAATTGTGATGGGTAATCAGTATGTCTAGGCAGGTCTCCAGCCAACCAGATACACTGATTAGTCGTCTTTTGATTTGCCTCGACATTTCTGGACCCCAGTGTGAAATGACCACAAAGAAACAGCTGCAACTGGTGTGTACACGAGCAAGATATTCTCACAGATATTCATGTAACCTAGAAATGTATCTAGCTCAGGGCAGTTTATGTGACATCCATATTTTTCAAGTCCTGCTTTGAAGAGACTAATCATTGCAATACAGATATTTGCAGCATATGACAAAGTTGCTGTTTTGTTTGCCCTACTGTCCTTGTATGGCTGAACGAAGGAGTTGATAACAGTTATAACTATCAGCATTGCCGTCATTAGATACAGTCTTGTCAGGGGTTCTGTGATGTAAGTATTAGCAGCTACTAACATCACCCTGTACAGTTTGTGTATACCAAGCCAGGTGAATCTTACACCAAACACTGACAGACATTTGTAGTGTTTGAGCAATGTATCAATGACCTCTTGTTCAGTGTCACTGTGTTCAGTCTTATTACCAAAATTATTGTCACTAAGATCAGAACCATTGTCTTCCATGTCTACATCTGAATCACTACTATCTTTCAGCTCCCTTCTGTATAATTTTCTGTCTGTTCTTTTCTCTCTATTCGGACTAACATCAACTGAATACAGACTACCTAAGTCAGTATCCGAACAGTCATCTATGCTGACATAAATCTGTTCATGAACTCCCTCAGTATCCCCACTACTTGACCGTCTTTCCCTTGCACCTGTATAATCATGTGTTTGTGGCTGTTCTATTCTTACATCGCCAATACCAGTACCTATTTCAGAACTCCCATGTTCAATCATGGTGTTAACTTTAGTGACTATCTGTTTTCTGGTTTGAAATTTCCTTGAAAGATGATAAAATACCATGACAGGAACTGGAAAGATGCACGCTAATATGAACGTTTTCAGGGACATTTTTCTGTCTCTGATGTAGAAAGGAACATGTGACAAAACCATGAACCCAGGAATAGTGTTGATGCAGACGTAAATCTTGATGATAATCTGCCACCATGCATAACATTCAATCTCTCCCTGAACATACAGCACTTTGTTCCCACCTACGTCTACACACTGAACAAGAGTAAAAACTCCAGCAGTTATTTGTTGAAAGGAAAACAATATGGCCAACAAATATGCTCTAATGAGACAGGCTTCCAAACTTCTCCATATCTTAGAACTCTTACAAACAAACCCTGACAAGACCTTCTGACCAATGTAGACCAGAAAAAGAAACAGCATCACACATGGACCAAATAGGGATTTAACAAAAATCTTTGTAACGGCTGTTGTTCCATGCATGAAACAAAGGTCTGTAATCTTAGTGTACACTGTAGTCAGAATCTCAGGTGAAAATTGAAGAATTTTGACAATGGTACTTTCAGTCTGTTGACCACCAATTGGCAAAGTCACTTTGAATAGACTTGCATCTTGAGCGTAGTACAGCAAAATCTGAATGTATTTCATGCCGTCATCTGATCCTGACTCTTGTTCTTTTTCAGAAGATGGACACCTCATATTTTCGGAACCAGAAGGTGCATTTACTTCTTTCAGTTCATGATCATGTCCTTGATTGCAATTTACCATAAATGGTCTCAACTTCCTTTTCAAACTTTGAAAACCTCTTTTTACAAAATCAAGGATCTTGTCTTTAACTTGCCCAAGGAACATCAGAATTAGTGCATAAACTATGACACAGAACAAATACAAGCCAATAATTAGACCACCATGGCATAGTTCAAATAACTTGCAATCTGGTGAGAACAGAGATTCTGTGTAATTCTTTTCACAGATTCCACAAAGATTTCCAGTTCTTTTGTTGTTGCAAGAATCAATTCCCTTACAAGTTGTATGATTTGAACAACAGTATCTCTTTGGGCATCTGATCATTTTCATGAAGCCACTCAAATCCCGAAAGCCCCAATAGTCAGGGAGAGACCTAATAGTTGTGGTGCAGTTTGCTCCAACAGGGCATAAGATGCACACTGGAACAGTCTTATGAACTTCGAATGAAGAGGAAACATTTTTATTAGTGTCTCCTGTCAGGAAACTGTCACCAGCTTGAAGTGAATATTTGTTTTGATCACATTTTTGTTCACATAAATACTCTCGACTTAGGAACCTAAATTTAGGTCGCTTCTCAGCTACGTAATATGCTATGGGACACAACATGTGGACATTGTGGAAGCGAACTGAGAGTCCAGTGAAACACACAGTTGATATTTCGGATTTGGACGAGGATAATGCCGTTGTGTCAAATGTCGTGTTAGTTACTTTCAAACAGTAGGACCCATCAACGTTTATAAATGCACAAGCAGGCGGAATAACTTTGTTCACTGTAAATACAAAAACACTGTTTTCAAGAACCAAATGTGCATCCTTAACATGGATAGAATCTCCAATCACTGAACCAACGCCAACAAAGTATGTGCCTTCAATGTACAATATGGGATAGCCATATTGAAAATCTGTTTTATTTTTTAAAACTCCACTACATGCAAGCACATGGCATACTATAGTTGAACAGAACAATGATCTTGCCAGCTCCCAAAACTCTGGTTCATGACCATTAGCAGATATTGCACGAGAACGTGTGAGTTGGTTCTCATGTGAAATACTGAAGGTGCAATTTGTAATTTTGAGATAAGCTAAGGCATACATAGAAACAGCAGTTTCATGTAAGTTGCAGTTCTCAAAATCTGTGAAAATAACACCATATTTTTCAATGGTGACAATTTCTGAATGAGTCATCTTGACATTTCGGAATCGCATCAAACCGAATGAGCCTTGGGAGTGGGGATAAATTTCAACGTAGCTGCTGATGATAGTGGTATTGTCAAACAATACATCGGCAACAGAAGAACAGGAACAATCCTTGGAGGACAACTTGCATCTGATGTCTATCTTTACATTGGTATATTCTATGTTACAGTTAGAAATATCTATTCTTCTGGCCACGTCACCAAGATAAATATAAAAATGAATGTTCTGAATTCTACCTGCAAAGCCTACCTGTGATCTGACTATACTTATTTTATGGCCTTTAGCATACAAATGGAATGAACTGAATGTTTCATGAGACACTACAGCCTCACACTCACTTCTGTATACATTAAACAGAAACCAGGGTGACTGCCTGAGTGGCTCCCAACCAAATGTACAGCTCACAAATGATGCCAGTCCATGGAGTGTGAAGAATGTGCTTCTGTTGAAGACCAGGTTTTCTATCTTCATTGAAGGGATCCCTCTTGACACGCATAGGTGATCTGATAGAATCCAATGTATATATATCTCTGTCTCTGAAAATGAAAGAATTAGTAACCTAGTAACCTTATCCAGATCTCTGCCAAGGTCTAGTCATGAACAACTATTTAATTGTGACAATTAGCCATGGCGAACTGGAAGTAATCAAGATGGTTTATTTCGCCAGCCTAATTGACTAGACTGATGCACCTGTGTGGCAAAATAAAGCAAAGTAATGCTTTTCTGGTTCCACAAAAAAGTGCATCTGCAGACTGGAAAGATGTCAGACATTACTAAGATTAGTATTGACATGGGTCGATAGTGCTGACCTCTGCCTACATAGGAACCCAGCAATTTAGTCTATCAAGTTACTTATCACAACTGAAAGAGGATACTTCTGCAACCATACAGTGAAAGAACCTTCACTTGTACCAATTGAACTTAAACTATTGTTCATAATTGAAATCCAAACTTGTCATTAAAGATTAAGGTAATTTAGACATTTTAAATATTGTAGTATTGTAGCCCATAGCGGAACCCAATGTTGGAAACCCGTATCTTTTGTTCAGATTCACATTTTTTTTCAATTTTTGTTTTGAAATCAATCTTAATTACCAACAGCTAAAACATCCTCAATTTCTTTTTTAATAAAATAATAATTTAATATCAAAATATCTATTTTTCAAAATTGTTTGTGGGGCCCCAGTTTCGGGCATGGGTTCCTATACCAGGGCTCTTTCAAGACATTCAATTTTACACCTATTTGTATTTGCTAAATCTGAAAATGAAAATTATAGATAAAAGCTACAACTATCTTGAATTTTATTTTGAATTTTAATTTTAGAGTAATATGAAACTCTGAAAAGTGTTTGTAGTGGGCCCCAAACTTCTAATTCTCTTTTGAAGATCTTATAAACATTTTGTATCCAATTTTTTGCAGAATATGCTATAATGGACTGCTATTTAGTTGTCTACAAAGTTTTATAAGTTTTTTCCAAGTTTAAAAATTTCTCTATGGGAATTTCCATTGATTTTTAGGGCCCCAGTATAGGAAACTTCAGGCCCCCACATGGGACTTTCCATCAAAGTTTCACTTCAAATCATCAGAATATCAACAATATGGCAGCCGAAGATAAAATATTTTATTAGGCCTTTAGTATGACTCTGGCAATACATTAAAATTAGTTTTGTGTCAGTTTATGCCTTAAAGCAATAATTGAACCAAACATTGTGTCATTTTTTTGGAAATTTTCAAAATGTCACTTTTTCCCCAAAAATATCCACTTCAAGCTCTTATATCTCACAGCAATTTTTAGTGCCATTGCCTTTTTTCGCAAAAGTTATACTAAATAATGATATGATTTAAATTTGACATCAATCATGCAAATTGACAAAGGTATTACAATGCTATGGCCATTTTTTCTTTAGGGTCCCACTATGGGGGTGGGCCCCGCTCTGGGCATCCATACTATATTTGACTTTAACTTGCGGCTATTCCATCACCACACCAGTCAGGTTTATACACCTGCCATTATTTAAAAAGTAATCTGTACTGTTATCAATTGAGTTTTTGAGTTGGTATTGAGTTTTTCTGTCTCAAACAAATTTTACTACTTGCAGGTACAAGTTTATTCCGGAAAGCTGATTTGGTCCACGTACATATTTTAAAGTAATTCCAATACAAGTAATGTGGTAGGAATAGCGTCATCCTCCATCACAGTTGATTATTGGGATGGCATTTTGGACTTCCAAATAGAAAGCTAATGTATATTGTATATTGTATGTATATTATACATTGTATTTCTGGCTCATATATTAGCAAAGCATGTTTTGGGCGGGTTGAAGTGGCAGCACCGTCTAGCCCTGTTTTCGACCAAAATGACGGCCCTTTCATCCTGCACCGAATGGGACAAGATTTTACTTTAGTGTTTCATTAAAATCAGCAAGTACATCAAACTTACAGAAAACCAACCTGAACATTTGACATCAACATTTGCACCCCGCATGCTGCTGATAGAATAAGATACACTGCTTCTCAGGGAGCAGCATGGAAAATAACTTTCAAAAACATCTACCCAGACCTGGTCAGTATTCGAGTTCAGTGACAGTGTGTCTGATGTAACATAGATGTCAGCACCATCTGTAGCTCTATCTAGCAGAGTCTGTAGGTTTTTACAAGGAGCAGATTCTGTGCGACAATCGTTATCATCAGAACCGTAATCTGACACATACCATATGTTGAATGAAGTCGGATCTAAATTTAGTAAAGAAAAAAGAAATTTTCACCATGTAGATTCAAATTGTTCATCCCAATTTTTTACATGTAGATGAGATGTTGTAATGCCAGTGGAAATATATTGATATTAATATAGGTTCAAAAATAAATAGGACGAGATGAGGATGTTGTCTGGGAATATGACAAAGGTGAACCCTTAACTTCAGTTACTGCATGTGGCACATTCGGCTTGTCTCAACTAAAACAAAATGCTTTGTTTATTTACATTATTGAATGGATCATACCACAAAAATTGAGGTTTAAGGTTGTGATTATAATCAATTTATGTTTGACTATTTCCACTATTATGATTGCCAGTGTTCTGTACCAAAATTTAGGATAATGTATTCAAGTGTGGTACATAGAAGAACATCATACAAAAATAATATTTTTACTGTAATAATATGCCACTTATATCAAGTAGTTTGGCAGTTAAGTGGTATTGGCGGAACTAGGGGGACGCCGCCAGCATGCATGCCCCCCCCCCGAACGGGCTGGGTGCTCCTCCCCCCCCCAATGGGAAATCCTGGATCCGCCCCTGGGTTGTATCCATATAACATCAATTGGCAAGTGTGGACTGGTGTGCATTGAACCTGAGGCAGCCAAAAAGAAAGAGATTGTCTTTACAATTAAACACACAGTGGCAAACTGTCTTTCGTATACACCTTGTGTTGTATCAGATGTCAGACTGCTTGTCCCTTGGGTTCTGACCCTCTCAGACTCTGGTGAAATTGATCCTCCCTTGTTGTTGATAAACACCCCCAGTAGAATTGTCAGATAAATCCGTGAAACCCACATGTTGGTTGAGGTTCCTGCAATACAGGTTGTGCCTCATTGAAACATAACAATCTACATGAAACAGTACATTATTTGCATATTATTACTTGGACTTTTGTACGTGACCTATTAATCATATTACACACGACTTTCCTCAGGACAGTGAATGGTGTTCAGAACATTTCTACGTTTAACAATGATATTTGTACGATGTTTACATTGAACAATTTATTTACAACATGAAAGCTGAGTAATTGTGTGATACTCTGTTATTTGATATATTATCCTTGGTTGATTGTGCCACAGTGAGTAAATCATTGCTTTAAAGGAACGTACATGCTCCCATTACATTTCTATCCGAAATTTTCAAAATGTGGCGAATTTTCTCTTACTTGAGAACATATCGGCATCAAAAGTCTTTTCATTTACAATTCATACACACTTTGTCATCAACAGGTTATCAGATAAGATGATCAGTATCAAGGAAGAAGAAGAAATCACATTTCTAAAGGAGCAAATTATATTGTAAGGCAGACATGAAGAATAAATACACAAGAGGTACTTAACAAATAATATATGCAGATGATTTTAATTTGGTCTGCTGGCCTGGAAGTGAAAAGATAAGTATTAATGCAATAGCCAGTAAACTTGTGAGTTCCCAATATAGAAACCCTAGCAGAAGGGCATCGCACTACCCCATCACTTTGTTCGAGCTCAAAGTAAAACTGTCACCTGGCCCTTCGCACATAAGGCCTTGATGTTACAACACACAGTTAGATACTGAATAGAGAATTTTCCATTTACAAAAATAATAAAACTTTAATATGTTACAGAGTGGTTTAAAGTGTTTCGGCTCAATATATCCCTGTGTTTGTACCCACAGTGCAAAGGGAGAACATTTGTTTAACTTGTTTTCTTCTGATATGACCAGAGTTTGCTGTCAGTCCGACAGTCTTTGTTTGTACTTACGTGGAGCCCAACACTTCTAGTTACCATGTATTTATAGGTTTCAAATTATTTCAATTATCATTGTTGAAGAATCTTCAAGTGGTTGGAGGAAACAAATGCCTCAGGCTGAAATGTTGTGCAGCACGGCTACTGTGGAAGAGAAAACCTTTAATAAAGATCTTATCAGAGAAACAATAGAATGATAAAAGTTTTTTATCTCTTCAATTGTTAAGTGTCAATCACAAAGATCAGTGTCACTTCTCAGAACTGACATTTATCGTGTTATGTAGTATAACAATATTTTGACTGAGCTGTTGTGCAAGGGATAATGCAGACACCACTACCTGTTACCCGCTAGCTCCACCTACTTTACCCCAGCTGACACACTTGTAGCCCATGGACATAAAAGCCATTCGGGGGCTAGCTACCGAGTACACCGCAGCTTCCAAACAATACGTTACAGGCTAGTGCCGGGGATAACATAGGCTTTACACGAAGAGGCCAGTTAGAGCGAGGACACCGCAGAGTACACAGCTACCAAGCAATACGTAAGCAGGCTAGCCAGTAGCCACACACACGGGCTTACACACTTACAACAATTGAGGCAACAATTGGGAGATCAATACGGGAACAAACAATTCATCAAAGAAATAACAATTCTATAAAAGTTGAATTTCTCTTTGATTGTTAAATTTAATTCATTAGTTTAATGAGCATTAGCCAGCATCACTTGTCAATAGATGTTTATCATCATAGATAGTTGACAAAACAGCAAAGCTTTGATAAAGATATAGTCAAAGCTAGTAGAGCTGATATAACATCCCAACTAACATGGA
The DNA here is from genome assembly GCA_038406195.1 of Haplosyllis anthogorgicola. NCBI lineage: Eukaryota > Metazoa > Annelida > Polychaeta > Phyllodocida > Syllidae > Haplosyllis > Haplosyllis anthogorgicola. The sequence continues at coordinate 9,389 of JBCAUI010277746.1, forward strand.
AACAATAGAAATAATCATTTTAAGTAAAAATACATTTTAAGGGCAGCATAAATGTATATTGTATCCAAATTAGAGTTGAATACCCTTTAACCAAAGCGAAGTTCCATATTTTGGGGAACATCTTTTCAGGCCATTCAACATTCCTTAACATATTAATGCAAGAGGCATAAAAATACCCTACAAACAGGACACGGGATACCCTTCTACCCCATCATAGCCATAGCAGTAGATTCAACATTACCAGGTCATGAAATTACCATCAAAAGTTAAGCGTCCCGCAACAATTGAATTGTATGAGCTCTGCACGACATTCAATTCAATTAATAGTAATTCTATAATCTGGCATATTCACTTGAGAACAGTTTCTTAAATTGTGGTTCAAAGCTGTTATTTCGAATGGTGACCAACTGTCGAATTCTATTTTTTGGCTGAATTGTTGCACGGTAATAGTTGGGGTTAATTATAATCTTTCGTATTTAAATAATGTCTCTTGTTATACTTACCCTGAGTCAAATGGTTGCTTCCTCTATGGCATTTATGAGCAGTCTGAGAATGTGTTGACAACACTGTTGAGAGAGGGACTACAGTTATTACAAACAAAGCTTTAATGAAGAACTGATCAGAGAAATAAACACATGATTACAAGCTGTTGTTCTCTTTATTTGTTGGCTAATTAATAACATAATTGTTCACCAACTTCAATTTTCCACAGACATTTACCAATATGATTAGTTGAACACTGTTTTAAGAGTCAACGATTAAAAATTGCACAATGTGAACAAATATATCAGAAGAAAGATGTGTTTGTCTTTATTTGCTAATAGAGCTTTTTCTTAATGCCTAATCTGCCTAATTTAGGCGAATTTAATTTCTATTTCTAGTTACTTATATAATTTTTGAATATTTCACTGTGACTAGAAAAAGTAAATATACTATTTACTGACATAAATAATATCAATAATTTCTTTGTTGCCAACATTTTGAAATATACAAAACTAGTTAAATTTAAAGAAATAGTTTATTATCAATATTATGGCCATCAATTAGGCAGGGAATTAGGCAGGGAAAATTTGGAAAAACCTTGAATATTTTGGCTCATTGGTGTCATAATTCTAAACGAACATCAAAAGTGCAGTGTGAGATTCTTTCGTTATCTCACCTCATTTCCAAAATGATATGATTTCCGTGTACTGCCAAGAAGCTTTGATGCAAACTGTTAGCCCTTTAGTATTACCATAAAGAGAAGTCCCCTACTTTTGGAAACCTCTCAAGAAATTTCTATCAAAAGTTAAGTGCTCTGCAACAATTGAATTGAATGAGCTCAGCAATTCTTCACTTCATGCATAAAGGGAAGATGCATGAACGGAAACCTTACAAACAGGACATTGAACCACCCTTCCAGTCCACTAGAGCTATTCTCCGTGTAGCCATAATAGCAGCCAGAGAACCTAACGCATGTTTCCCATATGGTGGCTATGAGTAGTTTATCAGCATTTGACAACAGTTGTGAAGAGCAAAGCTTTCATAAAGAACCAATCATAGAAATAAATAATATGCGGAGGTTCTTTTATTTGTTTATGTTTGATCCTTTGTGTTGTAAATAAAAGCCAACATCAAACATCAAATGCAAATTTACCAATAACTCATCACTTGTTTGCATAACTTACTGATCAAAATTTTAAAATATACACTATTTGTTTTGCGTAACACAAAAGTTGGTTGCTCTAAATAAATATAAATTAACAGGATCCATTCGTTCCCCTGCCCCTCCCATGCGACTGTATGTGTGTAGAAGAGTACAGATTCAAACATATTCCTTGGCGCCTCTCGAGGGCACATGAGGCGCGCGTCACAGAAATCGTATCATTTTGGAAATGTAGAGAACAAAAGGATTTCTTACACGAATTCCGTGTACTGTTCAGCCTCAATTTGTTTCATTAAGGTGCGCAAATGTATTCAGATCAAATTAGACTTGCAGGAATATGATTGCAAACTTTTTGACTGTTACCTGCTAACGTAAAATATTATAATCCTTATGACAAATAGATGAGGTCAAGACCAAGATCAGGGTCATTTGAAGGTAAATTTAAAATTTTTATGGAATTATCGAATTCCTAATTGTTTTAGAATTTGTGATCAATACACAAAGTCAAGCTTATGATATAAGTCACCATTATTTAAAGTCAAATTTGTATTGCAGATCATGAAATCCCTGTCAAAAGTTAAGTGCCTCGCAACAATTGAGTCTCATGCTATGCTAATCCTGAGTTAATGGCAGCAGGGAGCTAAACTTTTAACAGGAATTTCATGATCTGGTTTGTTATTTGTTACATGTTTAATGACTATTTGTAAAGTGGACAGATAGACATTCACACTATGTACAGCCACACATTTTGAAAACAGAATTTAGTTCATGTAGCATGAAAAGTTACGAAGAGACATTTCACCATCTTGTTCGTACAGCCAAAGAAAGATAATGTTTGTCATTTAAAGTGATTTAAAACGCTTCCATCAATCGTATTCATGTATGACGGTTAGTTTGTCAACTGTATTCATTTGTGAGCAAATCTTCCCATGTGTCGCAAGCCGAGCAACAGTTTCGCAGCATAAATGCAAAATAAAAAGCACAATTTATTTGCCAAAATAACAAATGTTAGCTTGACCTAAATAAGTACCTTCAGATATTAAATTCACAACATCAGAAATACATTTTATAACTTGAAAATCAAAACTATTATTTCTGTTCAATTTAAGGCTTCAGTCCAACTCATGCAATGGTCAAACTCGTGCAATGCATTTCACACCCAACTCATACAATCAGGGGAGTGATACAAAAAGTAACACTTCCCATTGCCAATTTTTTAATGTCAAATTCGGATGTAAAGGAGTTAAAGATTATTGGTATGTACATATTTCCATTCAATAATGAAACTACTCTTCAAAAAGAGCTAAGACAATTGCACAATTTAACACTGACTCCTTCTAGTCAGTATGAACTGCTGTTATTTTCTTTTCTTCTTTTAAAGAATTAAATTAATTTAACATTTAACACTTACAGAGCCTCGTAACTGTGCCTTCAATATGCAATATGGGATAATTTGTTTCGTAATTCACTTCATTGTCAAATATCCTACATTCCTGTACGTTGCAAATTATGGATGACCAGAACAGCAATTTGGCTAACTGCCAAGCTTCTGAATCTGGTCGGGTACCTTCAGAAGAAACTGCAAGTTCGTTTTCATTTGAAATACTGAAGGTACAGTTTGTGATTTTTAAGTAAGCCATATCCATTACGTAAATAACGGATTCATTCAAGTCACAGTTTTCAAAATCTACAAAAACAACACCGTCTTCTCTGAATTTGTTAATCTTTGACTCAGTCATCTTAACGTTTTGGAATCGTACCAACCCACAGGAATCTTTTCGGGAACCCACAAAGACCACCCTACCTCCAACAATCATGCTATCACCAAATAACACACTGGCTACAACTGAACACGCTTCATATTTTGAGGACTGTGTGTTAATCTCCACGAATGTATGTTCTATGCTACAGTTTAAAATATCTACTCCCCTGGCGACGTCAAAAAGATACATAATGGACAGACCCCCCCCCCCACCTGGCTCTGGCAAGGCATCATGGGATGGCAGCTCATTAACATAATTTATGTCTGGCAGTGAGGAGGCCACCTCATTGGCTGGCAGGTCATCCTGCAGACTTACCCCTCCTGTCACCAACGTGACACTTTCGCCTCTTAAATTTGTTAGTAGTATGATGTTTGCACACAAAAGTGTATGCGAAGCTGCACTGTCCCATGAAGCATTTGGTTCATTTCATTCAATGCTGAAAAGTACAGAATTCTCATAGTTAGACCACAGGTAGGCTTGTTAAATAGACGTCAATTGAAATTCGGAGGATGACCTTTTTGCACTTCTGTGTACAACTATTGCTATAAAAGTGGAAGAGTTAGACGTACCATCCCTTTTGCCCATGAATGTATATACAATTGATAAAAGATGTAAGTCCGTAAAGTCTAAAGCTCGTTTCGGTGTTGAAGATCATGTTTTGTACTTGCATTGAAGGAATGTTTTGTAGACTACACAGTTTGTCTGATAGAATCCAGTCGATGTACTGAAACAGAGGAAAGGAAATGTCAGTCACAATACAAGTACCCAACCATATAAAGTAAAATTGGTACTGATATTTAAAACCTGTCATTTAGGGGATCATTCTAACAGCACGGAATTTGTATCAGATGTTTAACAATAACGTATCAAAAGCACAGCGTGAAATTCTTTCGTTCTTTTGTTCTCTTCGTTTCCAAAATGATACCATTTCTGTGTACTGCCTACGTTTAGCCTACGTATGCACTGAGTACAATTTATAATTAACTTAAAATTGTGCTACGTCAGAACCCTGTGCGTCACGTATGTCTTGTCCAGAAAAAAATCGCTTGTTCAGGATGGTGAAACGGACCCAATTAACAGTTTTATCGCTATTAAAAGGACAACTAAACCATATATTTATATGAAATAAATGTCTAACCATAAAACCTGTATACCTAAAATTCAATGCAATATTTTAAGAGAAATTAGTAAATATCTGTGGTATTAATACTTTCTATTGGGTCCATTTCACCACCCTGTTGTTGTTAAGAAATAAATTGGTGATCTGTACTAACCTGAGCATCTGATTTCAAGCAACCGACAATGCTGCCTTTCCTACGTCGTCACTGACATTGATTTGTTTCAAAGTTTTTCTAAAGTTTAGCTTTGTCAAGTTTTGGCAAAATGTTATGGTTAAATCTTGTCGCATTAAGTCATTAATTTACCACAATTTAATAAGTAAAATCACAAATTAAACTGAAATAAGTTTCAATCCTTTGTCCTGGAAATTCAATTGAACAATTACTCGGCAAGATAATATCTTACAGAAACCTGATAAAGCTAATGATAAATTTACACTACTTAATATTAGTTTATTTGACCATATAAAAGGTAAACATCGAAAATTTCTGCATGTGAATCATTGCTGTAGAAGTGTACCAGGGTCAGATCTCAGGAGCCAACCTGATAGACCTGATTACGCTGGACGTCCCTTTGCTTAGCCTTATAACTTACTGGAGGTGGTCCAGGATTGGTCTTTGGGGATGGGGCGAAAACCCCGTGTTCACCAGTTAGGAATTAAATGAAGATTTTATTCCATTTTATGCTCAACTATTTCCTCCGTATTCCGTCTCTCCATGATCAGTTTCTCAGTCATGTTAGAAGAATACATTAAAACTTTTAAACAAGCCTTAGTCAGTTTTTCTTTTGTTCTATTAAATATGGTGTTGTTATATTTTAGTCACAGCCTTTTAGGTTCCAGCCCATTCTGGGTCTTTCCTAAATCTTCAAATGTTATTTCTCTAATTATGCACTCGTACTCTGGACAGGATGATACCAATCTCGCTTCTAAAACTTCATCTGTTGGTCTCCCCATCTACAAGTAAATTAGGGACCAGTTGATTCACTGAAAATTATAATTTGGACGTTCCCTTTTCTCTCCCAGTTTTAGATCTACAAACGAAACCTCATGCTGTTAGATTCACAACTTGCAACAATACAAAAATTTATATGTGGGGATTTAAGGTCGAGCCAATGAAGGTAGGTTTTCCCCTTTTCCTTTTCTTTTCATTCATAGGTCTTCCTCCAATTCGGACCCAAAGTTGTTTTCACATCCTGAGTCGTTATACTCCTCATCATCTTCTAATTCTTCATCACTCTTTTTGACTTCTGCAAAATCTTCCTCGTATTCATCGTCACTCTCATCTGATGTTCCTTCTTCTTCTTCATAGTCGGTGTCCTCTTCAGATCAATAACCTTCATTCTCCTCGTCTATCACCTGTACTGCTTCATTGTCATCGGACCTTTCCTCTTCTACCATTTGTGTTTTGTCATCAGATGATGCATCACTTTCTAGTTCACCTATCATCATCGGGTAAATCTGTTGTGAGGTTGTACTCCCGCATAATCCATCCTTGGGAACCACATAGATCTAATTTGGGTCACCTTAACTTTGGGCAACCCCTCATCATAGTGTCTTTGTAGAATCATACACTCGCACATATAAATACTCCCGGAGGGTACCATTGGACAATGGTAGACCCCTCATGTTTGAAATAAGGATGCTCCTCCATCATTTTAGTGAACCTAATGCATTTTTTATTCCCATGGATGATTTCTGGTTCTCCCCTGGGTGGATGTAATCTGTACTGTCCTCTCCTAGTTTCCCTGATGATCTCGTTGCTAGTAAGGAATTCTTTTCCTGTGAACCTCACTTCAGTGTGAGCACTCAACCTATCCTTCATGGCTTGGCATCCAAAGGATCCATCCTGAAAGACAGAATCCAAACAAGATTAGACTCAGGTCTAACTTGCATGCACTCTATCTCTCA
>JBCAUI010277857.1:0-15824 GCA_038406195.1 Haplosyllis anthogorgicola
GGCGCCCCCCCTAGATCCGCCAATGCATCTTAAAAATGTATACTGACATACAAAACATAAAATATTAAAACCAATGCTCTCACATAATGAAAATTTTGTGTGATGGAAAAAGGCAATGTTCAATTTGGGCATTTTGTTGCTTATCGTTGCTTATCGTCTGGCAGAAAACAGAAAAATCGAGATCTGCTACACAACTATTAAACATGAAACCTTTGCATGTTTTCATTGTTTTTCTGCTTTTTTCGTTCTTATCTGCCAAGATTGAGCAATGCACTTCATTATCACTCAAGATTTTCACAAGGTGAGAGCAATGCTGTTAACACATTATGATTTGTACACCAGTATAGGTATTTAGGATGTATGCAGATACCAAAATATTCCAGCATGAATGCTGCAGTACGAAAAATAGTTATCCGCTCAAATCCATCAGCCATTATCCATGACGGAAAAGAGCGGAAAACGAATGAAAACAAACACAGGCTACATGTCTTTTCTACATCAAACACGCCTGATACGCTTAAACTACTTATAAAAAGCAAGCGTTTATGTGAGAAAAGTTTGCTTCAATGAATTCCCGTGTTGCTGAGTGACTGTGCAAAAAGGGAAGACTTTAGTAGAATGACTCTAAATATTGTTCTATATTCTTTATTTTAACTTCTCTTGTGTCAAAATATATATCAAAGGTAAATACAGTGTACTTCACTTAACTCGACCACTGATAATTCGGGGTTTTTTCTGCTTATCTCAGTACTTTTCTTGAGTTTACCTTGCTTGAAGTTCGAGTTAAGTGGGATGCACTATATCAGATTCTCACACTCCTAAAAAAAATCCGCTTTTTGTAACTGATTTTTCCAAATATCTTACACATGATATTTAAATGCGATAGCATTGGGGACACTTGAAGATACAATTGAACGGTTCACATTTCAGGGTAAACCAGTATTAGGTGACCTGGGCAAAGTTCGGTTGATTTCCTTCGCGAGAGAAGAGTTTGATGAAGGTTTAGATTTGCTCAAGACGAACTGTTTTATGAGAAGGAAATCACAGGATGATAAACCTCTCATGTACACAACTGGTTATGGTGGAGCTCAGTATGGGAAGAAATTGGAAGATGACCTTAACATTAGGTATTTCGTATCAAAATTTATCACATATAATAACCACTTCCGCAGTCATGACCAGCTCGTGAAATTTCTATCATTTTGGAAACGAAGAGAACAAAGGAGAGAACGAAAGAATTTCACGCTGTGCTTTTCATGCGCTATTGTTCCAAAATGACAGGAATTTCACCCTCTGAGAAATTTTCTATCATGTCTTAGCTCCTGAATCGCTATTAGTTTTGGGATGTTCGAGAGCAAAATAATTCCATTCTGATCTTTTAACAAGCTTGAAAACACAGTGTGAAACTGGTAGGAATTCATCCTCTGTTTCATTTTGAAAACAGTGGTTCTTTATAGTTGAATGAAAGACATTGCATGAAATTCTGTTGTTCCAAAAGTAAATGTAACTCCTGAAATAAAATTATGACCATTGCTGCAAAGCCCAGACAGAAATTCATCGATTTTTTATTTCTATAGATAGTACCCATGACCCATGTATTCTTTAATCAATAGTTTAAATATGTCCAGATTCGTTCCTCTGATTACTATTTGCAGGTCAGTTTACCATCACAAAGGTGGGAGATTAGATTCTGTAACTTGCTGTTGAAATGCGGTTTTTTTTTTACAGAACTAAGAACAATAGCGAGATGGATTGTTTTCAATCCGCCCTGGAATATTTTGTCGACAACATGTCACTAGAAGAAAGTTGTGTTCAAATTCCCAAAGAGGTAAAGTGTGTGTGCGTCAAGTAGGCTAGGCTCCTTGTCATTACTACGCAGTCCATTACCAGATACAGGGGTGTGACACTCCAAGTAACACTGACTAGTCTGTGTGTTAAGGCAATGTTGCCCTATGAGGGAAATATTGTCATTTTTCTTTCTCATTTTTAGACAATCTGATGTTGAGCTAACTGAATTGCATGAGATTCAAATGAATTAACATCAGTAGATCCGAATCTGATCATTAGCTTAATTTTGGAAATCCAACAACTTATATTTCTAGTTATACGAACAGCAGAGGATAAACTCAAAGCTGAGAAGTGAGCTGCTGATGGATCTTTTTGAGAAGGGTATGATGAACGTAAAGGTGAAGGAGAACACGATGGAGATATACGACACAGAGTACGACCCTAGTGCCAACCTCAAACCCTACCTGCTGGGTATGTTTGGGTCAGCCTTTGCAGTTATGCAGGTAATTAGATATAGTACAATTTTTTAATTTGCTTTACTAATGTTCCTAATTCAACAATTTTGCCTAATTTCTTATAGAGGTCATTTGATAGTAACAAGCCATAATGATAATATGGTAAACATTTTACACACCTTATAGTGATCAATAATTTTTTTATCACATGGGCTTTCTTTGGGGATATTCCCCAATATTTAGCCCATGGACTTCTATTTCAGTAGGTTATGGAACGGGGATTCCCGGTAAATCTCAATAGTCCACTGATTTCAATTGCCTTCGTTTTAGTTCAGAGAAGACGGGAGTCAGTTTCCTCTCACCATATCACATTTGGGTGGGAGAAGCTTCCTGGGACTCGGATGTCTGCTTACAGGAGCGAGGGTGAGTTCAGATCTAGGCGCATAGGTTCTTGCCTAAGTAAAAACAATGCTGGTCGCAGCAGTTACAATCGGTGTCAGGTTCCGCTGTTAACTGCCTATGCTCCCATCTTTTAGGTTCCGCAATTTTCCTACGTCATGAATACGTTTGAAACGTTTCCAAATTATTGCTCTTATAGACGTATGAAGAGTTAATGGAACTGGCTGAGAAAGGAGACAACCTGAACCTAGACCTGACGACTTCAGACGTTACACAGAAAACCACAGAATCTAAGGATGAGAAGGACGTGTACCACAGTATCCACAAGACACCACAAGTACCCATCTTCTACTGGGCGCAGGCTTTCGGAAAAGATTTTTGTACGTTTGTGAAATTGATTGAAATTAAATTCCTATCTGAAACAATAGCTCACCCAATGCACAGCTTGTCCTGCACTTTTCCAAACTGATAATAATTTCAGGACCTGAAATGATCAAAATATCATTTCTTAATTGCCTTATTTTCACTTAACTTCCAGAAAAGATGGAACTGATTCTGATCCTTTTACACTTCTTTTATTTATTTATTTTTTCCCTCTTTCAGCTGACTTCCGTAAAGAGGATCTGGCTCGCACCCTGCTGTATTCTCTGTGTCAGGTTCTCGTCACCACACTGATTGACGCGTGTCTCATCTCACGTGTTAAGCACGTGTTCGCAGCCGGAAGTTTCCTCTCACATCCGCTTACCCAGAAACTCGTTGTGGAGGAGTTTGAGTTCAGGAAGTGGCAGAATGCTTCGTTTATTGATGGCGTGGTAAATGTACTCCACGATATCGTTGAACTACATTAAATTTTCTTTCTTGGATATTTTTCGCTCAAGTATTCTCAAGACAGTCTGTTATTAGGGAGGTTTAGCTTCAGGTAACTTCGTGCGTGACGTGGTCATAAAACCCACGTTTTGTCTCAAGTTTTGATGATGTTTCAGAAATACTCTGTCACTTTACCTTACATTTTCGGTACTAGAAATATAAAGTTACAATACAAATTTTATATGCTCATAATGTAGAGAATTAACTGCATCATTATATATCACTTTTAAAGACTTTCTTATTAAATTTCCTTTTGAAATTGATAAGGTAACTTAAAACTTGAAAATCACTGTTTTCAGGTTCTGCCTGACGTGAAAACCTACTAAAACCACGTTTCACGTCACGTCAGGCGCCACGTTACCTGAAGCTAAACGTCCCTAATATATGTGATGGCCACCATACATTCACTAGAATTTATTTTCTTCTGATAAAATGTTGTCTTTTGAAGGAAAGAAATTGGCAACAAATTGAAAATTATAGATAATCACACTAGTTTTGAGTAGCACATAATGACATATTACAACAAAAACTGTCTGCATGGTCGACCTGTAACATGTCCCTAATTTGTACTTTTGAATGTTACAAATAAAATATATCAAAAGCTAACAATTGTGCTTCTAAATGCTATGCTGGGGCATGCGTTGATAGGTCTGTCAGCAATTAAAAGTTTACAAAGGTAGTTATTAAGCCAGCTCTTAACCGGCTTTAAATCTGATGACAGACGTAGTTGAAAGCGTTCTTAGTGACATTCGATATGAAAATGAAAAGTTGCTGGTAACATTGGAGCGCAAGATAAGACTCGTCATTTTAGATCCAATGTTAAATTGTCAACTATTACACTGGAAAAAAGCGTTACACAACCACTGTCTGTAGATTGAATAATTGTAATTAATCAACCATTTCAAGAATTGCTCGTTTTCCATTGGTAGATATGTCTAAACAAGGGTTTGAGTGAAATGTGTATGTCATCATGTGATTTAAATGTATTTGACCAAACGTCTAAAACAGAAACAAAACATATGAACTAGACCGGTCACCGTAATGTATCATACATTTTGATCTCATTGAACATCGTTGAAGTTGCAACTTCATTGACGCTTATCACCTGCACAAAATGATTCAATAGGCATAATCCAACTTCCCCGCAAAATCCCCCTCGATCATCAAGCAGGTAATCTAGCTTTTTCCTCAGCTGCCGCACCCACATCACTACGTCTCTATTAAAGTATCTGTTTCTTGTGCAATTTATTCGCAGGTCAACTTGATGAATTCCAAGGGTCACTATAAGGGACTGTCTGTGTCGACAAAACTACAAGGGACTTTACTGGTAAATATTGATGATTACCCAATGAAATTATGTGCTCTTTATAACATTTTTGACAGCTGAATAATGTAACCCCTATGTGAAAAAGGCTTGTTTTAGTATTGAATTTTGCACGTTAATTTGATTTAAGATGTCCGAATGAGAATGGTGGTACGATCGAATTTCAACTTATGAACAAAGTTGCCAAATATGAAATGTACCAAATGTTACACTTTAGTGCAAATTAGTTGCAACATTTCCGATTACCAGAAATAACTTACCTTTAGGCTACTTGCTTCAATTTTATTTGGACCTAAAATGTTTGTATGTTTGTAGGGCATATTATATGTTGAAATAAAAATAATCCCTTCCCGGTGAATCTTAATTTTTAATAGGCAAGGTGGGTTCCCGCCTTGGGCAAAACTGTAGCTGAATAACTTCAGCTTCAACAAGCTCATTTAGGACTTTGTAGAAGTTCATTGTAAGACAAGGATAATACATATTTCACACCTGTTGTTTCTTCATAAGCAAAATCATTTCTGCCCAAGGCCTAGTAACTGGTAGCGTTGAGTTACCAAAGAAGTCATAATGCACCCCTCGTCTTTGTAATTGATATTTCATTATGTGAAGGTTAGGTCAATGTCAGGTACTTAAACGCTTCATACAATTAGTTCTATCTGAAATAATATTTAAAATACATTCACTTAAATTCATTGTCAAGTTCATCTGTTAGTCCACGGTCTATGTTGTGTTTCTTGCGTTAAGGAGCCCATGACATTGTCATGTCACCTTCTTTTATTTTTGGAATTCATTTGATGACACATGTTTTTCAACAAGTACAATTTTCGACACTTTCGACTGTTAGTTGTCGCTTGTTAAGAATTTTAAAGGAAAGAATGTTGGTGATTCCTCTGGACAAATGCACGAAATCAGATATGATTCCCTGTGTGGAACTCTGAGGATGTGATTGAAAGCTGACCATTTAGTCATTCAGACATTTATCATAAAAGAGTCGGATTGAATTTCATAATTCGCAAGATCAAATTAATAGGTTTTGACCATGAATGTATGTAGAATAACAATGCGTAGAGAGCACAAGGGTGCTGAATAAAGAGAAATGCCTGTTTTGGCATGTAGATTGTTTGTAATGGGAGTTTGCAGCAAGTTCCACCTGGGGAGCTTGGTATTGGGGGCCTCAGAGAGGTAAACCCGAGGTCCCCTTCAGTACCTGTCACCTGGCCCCGGCCTTCGTTCCCTCCCCTTGTTATCTGTAACCTCGACGGTCACCGAACAAAGTCGACATTGGCATGATTATCGTAAATGGTAAAGAGTGAAAACATAGAAAATCTTGTTTATTTGTATTTGATACGCCGTGAATAAGACTGATTTTCGATTCTTCATAATATTTAAATTGAAGCAGGTGAAACATTACCAGCTGAGGTAAAAAGTCATTCAGAGTAAATTTAAGGAAAAAAAGGTTTAATTCAAAATGGTATGTTTCACACATAATTTGGAGCTGACGCTTGAAGGTAATAACGGTAGCTGACGACTACATTTACTTACGATGAGATCTTAACTTGGGCACTGAGGGTTCAATGACAAGCTTTGTGATCTACCTTGATGACATGATGATGCCTCGCATCGGCGAAATATCTTTTAACTGACCAGATATTAATGTAGATCGATAGAGAGGATATAAAATAATGATTTACGTAGCTCTAGAGCCTCCTTTGAAGAACCTTCGCTTCTCTTTGATGCAACAAATCCCTAAATTCAGTTAACGGTGTCATTTACTGTGAATAGAATTAGGATAAATAAAGTAATTGTTCAGAGGTTAGGCCATGTAAAGACGGCAGTAATTAAGTAGCACAACCTTTGTTTTACGCGATATACCCATGTAGGATGTAGGTTAAGCCTTAGACGGTGTTTTTGTGCTAGAAAGCTTCTGAAACTTTGAAGTTTAATTAGTTTATACGAAATCAATACATGTAATTAGCATCATGTACTTGCCATGATTTTCTTTACTGGGAATATAGATCGCATGTTAAGTTATCTTTGTGATCTTACCGAAGTGTTAATTCACTAACAAAAGTCTGAGATGTAAATATTTTCGTTAACTAACGTAAGGCATAAGGAGATACATACAGTTCGTTAATCTGTTAATGAAGCTTAGAGTACAGTTGTTGTTTCAACATTAAAGTGTAAAGCAAACTTGCTTTTTCAGGATGCCACTATGTAATAGGCGTTCAATGAACTGTTGTAAAGGAAAGTGTTGTATGTATAATGGAATGACTTTTTACATGAGCTGTTGTAATGTGATGTTGTTGTAATGCAGGCGTTTTCAAATTGCTCAGTAAACAAAATGGCATAGTTGTATGGCGTGTGCCTTACTGTAATGACTTGCTAATGGTAAAATCCATTAAAACCTCATTGTGGTTTATGGCGTCATTTCTAAATTTGTTAAAGCATAATGGTTTATTCCACATGCAGTTTAGTATTAGTTTTGTTGTCTTTATTGAAAAGCCCCATCTAGTTTTCAGATTGATTTATGGAACAACCAAAAAGCACATTTCCTCTTAATGGTATTTATGTTACAGATAACCTTTCCAACTCTAAAACTTACATAACAAGCAGGAAACGCTTTAGGTAAAAGAATCTCTTCCTGTAATTTTCTTAATATTTTACTTCATAGAACTTTCTTCTTGAATTTAATCGTAGAATTTTGGTTACAAATCCAGATTTCCAATTGCACCCAATGCCCCGTGCCAAGTTTGACAAGACTCCCGGTCAGGTGAAAGTTTGAAAGAAATCTGAAGTGCGACATACCATTGCCTATTCTTGTGCTGTATCCCCCACCGAAAAGTGTTTGTGGGTATGCATTCTTACGGAATCATGTTACGATACGAAAAAAATAAGACGTAAAGATTTTCAACCACACTAAACATTTACACAGCAAGATGCTTCGAAACGTATTAGAGGATTATTCTTCAAATTGCAACATGTAAACCAACAATACACGACAAGTTATTTATGTCACCTGTCTATTCCGAAGATTAGGAATTTAAAATATAATAACAGATGAAAACAAGATAAAACGGATAAGTTCTTACCACCTTTGAAGAGAAATGTAGACTATATAAATTTTACAACCTTGAATGGAAGACATAATCCATGTATTAGTACATTCAAGGAACCGAAAACGTACGTGACCTCAATGATACTAATCCAATGTAAAATCAGAATAGACATAGTATTAGTGGTAATGGGAATGTAAGGAGAAGCACAATGTATCGTAATACGCGTCACGCTTTGTAGTAATACGTGTAAATAGCAGATTACAATATTTCGTGAGAACAGAACGAAAAAACCCACAAAGTAATTACTATAATTCACGTAATCTTAACGAGAAATCCATTTCTCACGCACGGGCAGTAATATGTTTTCTAAAACCTACTTATTTTCATCTTTTTTTCAGTTGCATAGCAACAGCCCAAATAAGATCAAAGGCAGGGCTCTGCATGCTTGGATCGAAGATAGACCTCGAGCGAAAGAAAAAATAAGAAGCTCTTATTTGAGGGCCTGTTACACGACATTGTCGGCACTTGAGGATTTCCGTTGGCAATTCAGGTAGGAATGACATCTTCTTTTCGTTCTTTATTCAGAAACAATCACGGTTAATTAAAGTTGTGGTAATTATAGACTGAAGCAGTTGGCCTTGCCGTAAGAAATTTCGAAACTCGAGGGTTTGAATAGAAAAGGAATATCGACACACGTTACCTTGATATTGCATTGTGTGATGCCAAAAACAGGTTATGACACTCTGATGAAACTACATGCAAGGATGGTTTGATCACAACTTTGGAATTTAATAAACAGATTAAATTAACTTTTTTCTTTTAATCGTAATAAATGGTACGTGTGACCCCCCTTTAAGTTCTGCTTAATATCAAAGGGTACTTGGTACTTGATTTTGATAATACCTGAGCAGTTATGTAATTACCAATTAATGAGGGATGAATCGCGTTTCTTCGCTCCGTATTTACAGCATGCCAAATCATATTAGGTATAAGTGGGTATGAATTTAATATATCAAAGGGGTGCAAGCATCTCAAGTAGACGTGTTTTGAACAATATGAACTAATTTGGATTGGGGTCAAATAGGAATTTGGCAGAGTTGATAGAAGGGTTGCCCTTATCAGATGTATGTTTATTGGGTAAATTTAATGCTTTAGTTCACCTCTAAGATGTTGGCAATGGATACATTTATAGTTGTGTAGGTATTAATGCTCATCTCCCGTGAAACATGCTTTTTTCTAAGAAGGACTTAATAAGGTTATTTGAGGCTTTCCATTTGTTTGTTATTTCAGAAAATATTCTCTTTGCATACAGCATGATTTACAGCAAAAGATAAAATCGGGACAATTTATGGTCAATAAAAGAAAATGGTACCCAAAAACATCATTTGTTATGCTAGAAACGTTTTCTATTGTTGGATTTTAATGTGTTTTGTGTTTTTCGGATTAAAAATGTGATGGATTTGTTTTGATTGGCTCTATCATACCGTACATCTTCTTAACAAGACACTATCAGACAATTGTAAATTTATAGTCATTAAAATGTGAAATTAAAGCAACCATGCAGCAATAATAGATGAATTATGACTGGATAATGCATTAATCAGCATAAAATGTTAAGTTCATCTAAATTTGGACCAACGGTGATGTATTCTGCACTGTGAGAAAAAAAATCGAAACAAAGACTACATTCATGCCCATACCGATTAAAAAAAATTAAACCGTGTCGAATTTTTTTGCCTTATGTAACAAGTAGGTTACAAAACAAAAAGTTCATAAAGAAAAACGTAGCAAAAACAGTAAACACCAGAGGCAGTATTTAGGCTGTAAGTATGATGTAGCCATACACTTTCCTTGTGAAGAAAATGCCTATATATTTGTACAAGTCTGGTAAGATGACAGGTCATTTAGCATGCTTCTCAGCGGGATGTTTCATTAAGGTATTAGGTGCCTAAGGGTCCGGAGACGATTCTGTGATGAACGACTGTAAAAAGCGAACTTTTTGTTGCGTTTTGTGTGATGGTTTGCTCAAATACATGACTCGTAGTACTTTGGTGATACCAACACCAGAAAGAAGAAACGATCGGTAACAAGCACGCTTGTATTTCAGTCTGCTACAGTGTCCACTGTTTTGCTTGACGTTACCAAATATTCCTTGGCATACTGACGTTCGAATTCAGCGCATCCCAACGAAACGTTGCATTCGAGTACACCAAAATCTTGTGTTTATCAATATCCGACTGCACTGTGAGGCTTAAATAATTCACTGCAGTCGTGATGCTACTGAAAGTCTAATTGCCATTTCGTGGTATTGGTAATTTGTCATTATCGTAGCAGGTTATGCGCAATGAAGCTAACTGAATTGTGCAAAAAGTTGCGATATACTTCGATTTCTGTAAACGACTGTAACTTGAATTCCTTGATCATAATGTTCCTTTACGAACACAGCAGAAGGCATTATACAAGTACAAGCGTATTGTCGTGCGTACAGGTTACGGACATCGAGCATATCTAAATGTTCAAAAAGACCCGATAATTTAGCTTTTATACCTCTAAATCATTCTGCCAGAACTTTCAACAAACACAACTTAACTAGATAAACCATGGAGTCACATCCAAGACTAAGAATCTTGCCACAAGCAAAGTGCATTTTACCAGGCTCCACATGCCAAGTTGGTCACCGCTACCCTGTAGGAGTTGTTATTTGTAGTACTAGTGATAGTCTTTACTTCCTTTAAGCACCTTTGGTTCCACTTTATACCTTCGTGTGTGGCAGTTGGAGCCATGTAATTACATATGTAAATATGTTTCTTTGTTTTATTAATGTAATGGAGTAAACGAGTGTTATTTACGTTCATTATTGTCGCTAATATTGACAAGCTTTTCGCCAACCTGTTTTTGCAAAGAAATTCCGATTGAAGCTGTGTCGTTGACTTGCTCAATACGATAACTTGTTGGGACATTTCTAAGACTATCAGTGTATTAATAAAGTTAATGTCTTTAATTTGCCCTTAATGAAATGGAAAACAATGAACGCGTAGTTTTTACGAATGAGTTAATGACAGTTATTCCATTTTAGAATGTCTGATTGGTTACATAGTGAAATGCAGACCAAATATGTTAGCGTGGCTTCACAAAAATCCCGAATAAGGATTGTGTTGTGAAAGATTTATTTCGAATGTCAATTTCCTGCGTTCAGCAATGAGCGTAAAATTCATTAGCACTCATGTCCAAGCGCTTGTCTTCATTTACGAGCGAACAATGGCTAATTCTTCATTGTAATATTTCATACAATGTACACTATTGGTTTTGATGGATGATGCAGTTTTATCTCAGGGATATAAATCAGGTATTCAGGATTTATGCGATCAGGGTAAAGTGATATTGTTTCCATTTGAATATTAATTATTAACATTTTAGGCTATTTTCTTGGTTTTCAATAATTACTGGTTTACTAATTTGAGAATATGTTGAGGTTATTCTGGCTCATGGAATTGAAAACTATAGATTTACTCATGACTTGTAAAAAAAGGGGTACGCACAGAATCTATTATTGGACACATTAGGGACAAAGATTAGTTGGTCCGTTCGCAGGCAAACGGAATCTGATACCAAATGCACTAGTCCTAAATCAACGTTTGTTTCGATTTGCCTTGCAGCTCCAAGGTATATTTTATTAATTTATAGATTTACAACACTTTCATCTATTGACACAAAAGGCAATAGCTCAAGTTAGGTGCACTTGGAAATTTAAGTTGTAAAACAGATGTGATCTATTTTAAATTTTGATGACCTATCCTGGGGCTATTCAGCCTTGTAAAACTGACCAACAGCTCTTTAGTAGTGTTGACCATTTATGAGCACTTTATGTGGTCACTTTAGTATAGATTTTCATTTCCATAAATGGGTATAATTTGAATAGTTGTTTGTTTTGAAACAAATAAACAACTAAGTAGCTTGAGGCATCGTGTACAACTTTTATGAAATGATGATCAATTAAACAATAAAACGAACAAATTTAATTGTAAATGAACATGAGAATTTGTACATATGTTCACTTCTTTCCTTATTGTTCTTTCTGTTTTTATCGGATTATTAGCCTTGTGCAAATCGTTTGTTTCAACTAGATATATCACATTTTAGGTTCCGTTTTGAAGTTTATTTCTCATATCCCTAGTTAACTAGCATTTATTTAAATCGTTACATACCACAAGTATGAATTTTACTTTTCAAATAATTTTCAAACATACTTTTCGGTTGAAGCGAATAATTTGACAAAGAGGAATAGCTCAGAGATATTAGCACTTATGAAAAAGAATCGACCACTTACTGCAGAAGCATAAGTGTTAATCAATTATTTTATTTCATTCGTCTCACTGCTCAGGACTAATTAGTGAAAAATGGACAAAATAAAAAACATGCTGCGTTCAAAATGTTGAGTTCTTCATATAGCTAATAATAAGTAGCTCAAGCTGTTGGAAGTAGTTGAAGTTGACCACGTTAATTAGCCCCTTTGACCCTCTTTTTAACGTGAACAGCTGGACCATGGACCATAATTGGCTCACGACACTTTTCATTTTGAAAATTTTATTTTATTAATCCTTTGTGCTAAAAATTGAAACTATTGGCAAAGAAATATGTTTTATTCCCCTTGCATGCGGGATGCAGTTATGAACAGTCTCTTCTGTTCTCTTAATTTCGCCGCAGTTCTGTGACTAAAACTTTCCTTTCTTTGAAGGTTGTAGGAAAATCATGTCCTCCTGAGAGGTAAACGGGTTATTTGAACCCTTTGTTAGGGTAAAGAGAAATAATAGGCTTAGGGATATAATTAACGTGTATTAACACTGGGTGGCATATTGCCGAAACGCGCTAAATCAACCCTTCCTTTTGATTTAATAAGGTGCTTTAAAATCCAGAATCTGTAACTTTGAAATGTGTTTAATGATAATGTTCGTATCTATTTAACCCGAAAACTATCCAATTATGGATTTAAACATAGAGCACATACGGCGTGTGTCTTCCAACATCTTAAAGTTACACCACCGGCCCTAAGGCTATTACCTAATTGCATTGTTTGTTGCAAGTAAAGGTTCTTTGATCAGAAGTAAGAGTGGATGATAATATAAGGTGCAGCAGCTGAACTCCCAGTGGTTAGCTCACACTTTTGTAGTTCACTGATTTGAAGCTTAATTTCTGTGAAATTCGCCTGAAAATTGAAGCAGTTGTCGCAGTTAGACATCTGAAACCCTTAATTAGAAGCCTTAGACAAAACTACTTTCGCCTGAGTTAACCTTCTAAGTTGACCTGGACGTTCTAGTTGTAAACGTTCGCACCTTGTTGAAAGGAACAAAACATACTTGGTCGTCTTTGGGCCTTATTTGGAATATTAAACTTACTGAACTCATTCATTTGAAAATTACTTTTAATTAATGTTTTAGAAAAGAAACAATAGCAAATTAATAGTGTTTGATAACATTGATTACGACAGGCTAAATGGTGTCGCCATGGCAACATTGCAGAGTGGTCACAAACGTGTACAGGGTACTCCAAAAAAAATCGTAAAAAATATTTGGTGAAAAAAGTTAAGGAATTTGAATTTAAATTAGAGGCCACATTTGGTCGATTCACGACATTAATAAACGCTGTGTCCATAGTTTCTGACAAAGTGGTAATTGTTCAATATTAAATGTAAATTGCCTTTTATCAACCTGTCCAACGTGTCCACAAAATTAACACGACGCTGATTGGTAATAATAACGAACTGTTTTGTAAATGTCAACGAGCTGGAAACATACTGCTGATATGTTTGTCCATCGGTGCATAATTTGTTATAATTTGTGTTGCATTATAAATATACAAAGCACGCACATATTCATATAAGTTTTCAGTCATAAAATCGAATGAGGCAATCATGACAAACTGTCATCATATTGTTAGTAATCAATAGTTACCATTCATATAAAACAACATTATTTATAAAATCCTACAATAATTTATGAAGCAACAGTGTTTGAGCATAATCGCTTTGTATGTTACATATGGAAATTAAGAGTAATAAAAGCTTGTTACAGCATACATAATGTATATCATGTCAAAGGGACGAAATCACAAGTCGGTGCTGATGTAGAATATTTTATACTTATTTTCTCACATAATAAATTGAGATAATCATTGTTTCGCGGCTCGTAATTATGATGACTATTGTATGGAAATTAGTGACAATAGGGTAAAACACAGATACATTGGCAAAGTGGTTTTTGATGCTGATGCTCAATTCAGTGTTTCGTTTTACATGCCATTACGAATACATAAATCAAACGAGAGACTACCTCCATTTACAATTCCAGTAAGTCGGCTTTGCCCTTAATGTTTACCATTTTTCAAAGACACTGACAAAAGGTCTATGCGTAATGTTTTGTCTGAAGACAGCAATGAAATATGCGCAAATATCAATAACGCATATTATTTCTACATTGTTACTCCAGATATGGTTTCGGCAACATATTTACAACCTTTCGTGTACAAAGCAAGACAAACCATAACTCATTGTCACTTTGTTGCTGAAGCGGCCATTACAGGTATAAAATACTGGTCATTACGCCTCCCACTTCCTCCATATAGATAATTTGCAGACAGACAATTACTAATGAAGTAGAAGTAAGTGTCATTGCTTGGCAGAAATTCCCAAAAACAGAAGGGTGATAAAATACTGAAGACCTGAGATGTTGTCACTTTGATTTGTGACTTCTCAAGATTTAAATTTTATGCCAATTCAAACTGAACAGACTTGATGTAGTTAGCGTAGGAACTATGCATTTTGAACTTTCCTTCGGAAAACCTGTTAGTGCTGGATACAAACTCCAGATTATGCTCGTGGATTTTGCCCTTGATTACGTGTACAGTCTAGCCAACTAATTTCACCGAAATCGTGCATGGTGCATTCTTGATTCGGTTTCTGCTTTGGGAAGTTTCAGAAGATTTACACATAATAGTGAGGAAGAAAAAGAAAAAAAACCTTATAAAGCATATTGACGCATAATCCGATTCCGTTAGAATGGGAGGAGAATGGATTTGTTCAGCTTAACCTTCTAATTGCCAGCGACACATCTGTACAAACAATTCCTACGTTTTATACATGATAAAACTAGTACCAGATGAGAATCTTACAAGATGTTCGTTTCAACCCCTCTCTGTCTCTGCCCCCTCATTAAAATTAAAGGTTAATTTTCTTTACAAAAGAAGAAAAAGCACACTTATCGAGTTTCAGGACCTATGAAAACCGCATTGTAATCAGCAGATCATATTCTGGTATTTACAAGAGAATCTCTGGTAATTAGGTACTTTTTGTCGGGTACATAAAATGTTACTTTTGAAAACTTCACACCTGTACATACAAATTATACGATGCACTGGTGCTAGACATTGAGGACATACTTCCTCAGGAAAAGAAAGAAATATCAGCTGATGTGGCACACCTATTGTTGGAATCTTTTTCGAAATATTTGTGAACTGGTAACGATATTTACAAAAGTGAATATTTCCTGTCAGTGCTACTTAGCATGAATGCAGCCCATTTTATGCATGTGGACATTTGAATAACATGGACCGATAGGAATAGCTTTGTAAGACGCACTTTATAAGGTGTCACCGTTAACGAAGTAAGCGGTTTAATATGTTACCGGTTACGTTGTAGCAGTCTCAGATGCGTGCCAGGAAATAGTTGAAATTTGCGTAGACAGTCATGAAAAGTTAGTTTTCACATACTTTGTGTTGGTGTTACCTTACATTTCTCAAAAATAGATAAATACGGTTTGCAAATGTCATGTAGTAATAATTGTAAATAAATGAACATAAAAAAATTAAAATGTAAATTTATTTATTTGTCAAAGTGTCATGTAGTGAATAATCATGTTTTAAATTTATTTATTTATTAAATTT
>JBCAUI010277968.1:0-15822 GCA_038406195.1 Haplosyllis anthogorgicola
GGTGCATATGTGTGTAAGATATGAAGTCTCTATGATCAATAGTGTGCTCAGGGTGACTGTGCACAGATGACAACGACAACGACAATGACAATGACAATGACGACGGACACTTCATGATTCTATAGGCTCTTTGGCCAAATGAGCCAAAAAGGGTTGTTTTGATACCATGCATTTCTACGTCACTGGCACATCTATTGAAAATTAAAACTTATGCAAAAGTATGCAACGTCTACATGATGTAGTACATGCACCAACTGTCGCCTTTACTGGACTTAAACGATTTCAGCCACAAGACAGACAGATCAGACACCCTCCACATTTTCTCAATGCACAAAATCAGTGTAAAATTATTACAAAAAGAAATTTCCCGTCAATCAAAAAACAAAAAATTACTGCTTGTGAGTTTTTTTCCTTTTTCTTTTATGCAACCAGAATTAGGTCATTGTAACATTTTTAACTTTTATCAACTTACTAAAGGCTGTCAACCCAGGTAGACTATTGATACCACGCTGTAGAACTGTCGACTCACCTTTCTATTTCGTAGATGTCTTCTTTCTGGGCTCCTTCCCCTAAGTCGTATTTACAAATGTGGAGGACGTGCAGACTAGACGTGACTTCAGCACTCTGAAGAGGTCTGGATCTGGCAGCAGGCTGACTTGTCAGAACATAGCTGGTTGAGTGTGTCCTTGTGTTGGTTTGTGATAGCCCGAGTTTCTGGCCATTTCCTTGCTACGCATAATAAACAGTGTAGCAGCCTTTGCGCGTAACGTTGTAGGTCAGGTCTCTCGGACTAGTTTGTGAAACAGATAAGGGAATTCCCTTTATGTCGGAATGACGTCATAGATGAAGGCCGTTTCTAAGATTACTTTCATTTTTTTTTTTGTGAAACTCCTTAAATATGAAAAAATATTTTAAGTATAATACAAGTATCTTGCCGCAGACTTTTATCACAGTACATACCTTTAGTATATATGTTACAGTAATTCTTTTGTAGAAAGTTTATTTAGAAAATTTGACCTAGTTTTAGTCACATGATACTAAATAGGACACCACAGAAAGTCGAAGAAAGTGTGTTTATTATCTTTAATTTCCCTATTTTGAAGACAATGTTGACTCGTCTGTTGCATGGTTATGACATATAAAGTATTGCAATATACCAGAATTGTGGGTAAGTCAAAAGGTTTCAAAATTTCAAGGAGTTTAAGTCTTTCATCACGTGCCAATATTTTGTTTTGTAACGTAATCATGATAAAACAGCAGCTGTTTTGGTCGTTTCAATCTACTTAACGCGGTTAAATCTTAGTGTAGTCCATAATTTGAAGCTCCAGCTAAAAGCACGTTGATGGTTCCCTTGAATTGTGCGATTTTTATGTAATATGTTGTAAAGTATTGCAATATACCAGAATTGTGGGTAATATTTGACTACTTGTACTGATGTTGTAGCCATTTCATCCACTCGATACGTGTAGTTTTGGCCACAAAAGAAATGGCTAACACGAGAAGTAAAGACAAATACCCGGGAAAGGATATTTTCAGAGATTTGTCGGATTTATTGCGAGAAAATGGTAAATGTTTGTAATGACTGTTTCATCTTTTGTCCGTGAACACACAAACACATTGATACAAACTTTAAATGATGTTTTTTACATGACGTGAGTCATAAATACGCGTTTGGGTGTAGTAGAGTTTTTGGCGTTTAAGTTAATCATGGTAAAATAATAACATATACCGTATTTCCTTTAAAGGAAATTATATTTATAGGAAGTTATGTAACTTGTGTCTATTTATATTTTATACAAATCATTAGTTATTCGTGTATACGAGAACAAATATGTGCTCCATAGGAGAGAAGATACTCAGTGGTCAAAGCAAGTTGTCACTGACAACAAGTTGCTTAAATATTCTGAATGACAACTTTGCCAACATCAGTGAAGATGATTTTACAACATCTTTCGAAGTTGTACCTCCAAACACACCGAAGTTGCCACAGTATCACGACCTGCAATTCCTGTATGACATCGTACAGAAAACTATTGCTTTAAAGGTATGTGACCATCCAACTAACAGTAGATTTCTGGGGGACACTACAAATTCTGATATATTTTTAAAAGGTATGATGTTAGGTTGTTTGGTTTCTTTAAATTTGTGTGTGTGTGTGTGTGTCTGTCTGTCTGTCTGTCTGTTTGTCTGTGTGTCTGTGTGTGTGTGTGTGTGTGATAAAGGTTATATGATAACAACTAATTTCCTCTTTTCGTGGAAGTGAAATTTTTTTCTGATGCACAGATTACTAATCTAATATGTGTGTGTAAACTTACTTGACTGTCGTTTCAGTTAATACAAGGCAGCCATACTCTCCAAGGACGTGTCAACTTGGCAGCATTTAGGTCTCTGCAGACATTGGAGTTGAAGAAGACCCCATTGCATATGCTGGAAGGTATTAACAAACTGAGGAGAAAACTGACTACCTTGATTTGTACAAGATGTCTCAGACAGATACAGGTATGCTTTCCAATGGCACGTATAATATCGGGCAATAACCTGCATGCCGTGCGAGTCACTAATTTAGGAGAGTCGGTGAAATTGAGATATTTAGGCTGTAACCTTAGCACAAGGCTGTACGAATCTTTTGATGTTCTAGTATCAAAATGGCTTGTAATTGGCAGGTCTCTCAATTTAACCTGAATTTTAACAAAATTTCAGTGATTCAAAGCCTCCATCTCAAGAAAATTAGTATAATAATTAATAAAAGAAAATTAGTATAATAATTAAAAAATGTCAATCATATAAATGTTGGAGATTGCTAAATTTAGGTATGTATTTAATTCCACTCAAGTTTTTTATCTATATGCCAGGATTTAATAGAGACAAGTGGAGGAGACATGAGTTCACCGATGTCCTGGCAAAATCTGCACACGGCGAGTTTCAGCTACAATTCTATAGCTCAGTTGGACTCGTCGTTGGTAAGATGAACATTTACAAAAACACGAACTATTTCTACGTTCTCAGTAAACTAATAAAGGGAGATGTTTTTACATGTTAAGCTGTTATTTTACTCTTTTTTTTATCAGAGATTATTACCCGCGTTAGAGGTCTTAGATTTGAGTCACAACTACATAACAACAACTGAAAATTACCTGGAGGTAAAAAAAACATAAAATTTACCCAAAACTAATTTTTTTATTATACATAAAACGTGTGACAATATTTTGTGCTTGTTAAAGACATGATTTACTTTTTCAAATATTTCAGTACCTAACAGAAATACAAGTCGTAAGTCTTGGCTTCAACCAACTTGAGTGCGTTCCAACGTTTTCGCTAAGTGGAAGACAAAAATTGCAGATTTTGGTCCTTCGAAACAATAATTTGGATTCAATATTTGGTAAGACTGGTCATCATGTTACTTTTCGATATTAGAATAAAGATATAAAGTCATAATAAAATTCTGAGGTGATTATTAAATATCTGGTAACAAATGGAATTATTTTATTGCCTTTTTTAGGTCTTGAGGAACTAGTTTCACTCCGGGAATTAGACTTGGCAAACAACTGTTTATGTGATCACAGAGATTTAGAACCAATCAAGGCTCTCCACAGATTAAATAAGGTATTTATTGCCAGCCAGAAAAGGAAGCAAAGTTTTTTATCAAAAATTAAATAAAGTTAAGTATTTGATCAGTAAGCCGTTATATTTAAATAAAACAATTTTTTGTTGATGACAATGTGGATTTCTCAGGTTATTCATTCATACATTTCCTTAAATTTGTAGTTATTCTTAGAAGGGAACCCAGTGTGTTACCATGAACAGCATAGAATCAAAACTCTTGAAAATGTGCATCCACTGTCAATAGGCACGGTAAGTAACTTCAGTTAACAGAGTAACTACGATTTGAATGATTCATTCACATTGATTTCTTGAAGGTGACAGATTAGATCCCATAATCGTATGTGATGTAAACTGATCAAGAACACCTTTTGACATAAATCCATTGTACAGTAAAGACTGTTTGAAAGGAAAGCCTGTGAAGCGAAAGTTTGTCTGTTACGAAAGGAATTCTCTTTTACCTTGTGTATTAAAATACATTGTATTTGGTCTGTCTCAAGAGAAAGATTCTATCAAGCGAAAGAATTTCCTTGCAATTTCGACCTTTCTCCTCACGCAGACTTTACTGTATTTTATTGTTTTGTGCACAGCAGAGGCACTCTTGGGTAAATATAGAGTTAAAATCTACTTTTGCTAGTTTGTTCATTGGTTGATTCAGGTTCTAAACATCAAAAAGCTTATGCATGTCTTCCAGTTGCAATATTATGCATTATTTACAAGACCCACATCAGTGAGATATATCATGCATGGTTGATGTTTATTCCAGCAAACTACTAGACTTAGTTTCAGTGTTTATCATCCAAACTTTTGTCTGCCGCATATAACTACATGCAGATTGATAAAGTGTTTATTTTGCAGCTAATACTTGACGGCAAAATGGTAAATCAACAGGAAGTAATGGTACGCATTTATGCTTGTATGTCAACTTGACCAGTTATGAACTATTTTGCTAATTGCCGTAAAATTTTCTGACAGTATTGTATTTATTTTTATCATTGATTTTGCAGTACTGCAGAAAATATCACAACTTGACCAATGATTCGTGGGCGAATATTTCAATTACACCTGATACGTCACGCAGACTGCCTCATGTTTCTAGTGCAAGCAGTTTCGACTTTGATCATAGTTCAACGTCACAGGTTGGTCATTAACACAATGTATATTTTGTGACTTGTTTTTTCAATTAGACAAATGAGTAAATAAATATTCACCCAGGACCAAATGACAAATGGAAAATATACTACTCGTACATATATTTTAAACGTTTTCTTGAAATTTTCTGTTATAAGAATGAAAAAGGGGCATTGCTACCAAAGGTAAGAACAGGTAAAGGAGGAAGGCGGAAATCCTCCAAGAAAGGTTCCCGTCGAGCCCGGAAGGCCCAGATTACAGATGCTTCTGGAGATGATTTATTGGCAGACAACTCATCTGAAGCCTCATATTGTAAGAAAATACTCGATTTATGTAAAAGGGTATATTCAGTGAGTTGTTTCTAAAAAAAAACATATGCCGCAAATTAGTTTCATTCATCCTCATGATTAAAAATGGTGGGGAATTAAATTATAATACTAGTGCCGGAGATTTGTTGGCTGTATTCTATTATTCAATTGATAGTACAATGTAACACATCAGCGATGCACTGTATGATACTACTGACCAAAATTTTTAATGATTGATTTACAGCAAGTACACCACATGACGACAGCTATATAGAAGTCAAGCAAAACCTGGAAACTGCACGCAACCAACTTGGTCCAGATTGGCTCCAATATCTAGTCCATAATAAGGTGTCATCAACTGAACGAAGAGAAGATCTGGTTCGAAATGCTGTACTGGCCAATGGTAGTAAGCCGGAAGCAACGGACGATGATATATTTTTAAATGCCGAAGAACCTGTAATTAATTCAGATACAGCAGACATTCAGGTAATTTTGCGAAATCTAACTTGAAAGATGCGATGTTTCAAAACGGTTGACCATATAAGGTCGCAAGATAGAAATTATTTCTTTAAAAATGTTTTTATATTGTGATGTAATTTACAGCCAACAAGGATTGAGGAGAACACTGAATCGAAAGGGACACCGCGGTCTTCAAAAGACTTCGTTGATGCACAAAGTTCACAACAGGACAAGAAACAGGAGCTGCGTCAACGGCATGAGTCACATGAAAGTGATACTGTCATTAATTGGAAAGCTTCATCGACCGAATTGGAAGCTGATTATGGTAAAATTACAACATCTGCTTACATTTAAAGTTAAACTACATTATTTTAAGAGAAACCATTGATAAGTATTGATATGTATACAACTTCTTTTATAATTTTAGGAGTGGAAAGTGAACCTTTTATTGTGTCCCATCCGGACGACGAAAGTCAATTGCAGCTAATTATTTCTGTAACAGAGCGCTATATCCTGGAAAAAGATCTGAATGGGGAACTGCTTGAAACATTGGACCTAAAGTGCTTGCAGGTCAGTTTTATTAATTCAATTTGCTTTTGCTGCATATACTCAAAACAATTCAGTAGGATATATAATAACATGACAACAAACACTGCAGCTGGCACTTGGTGGAATTGTGGTTTTAACTCAGTTATATTAATTCTTCACAGAGTATAGCAATGAATGAGGAAATGATTTCAACAATATCAGTGGAGGGTGTCCATGTAGAAATGCATGTGATTAGATTGACATTTGATTATGTCAGGAAAGACAGAAGAGAACGAGCTTATGTCATGGAAGACATGGACAGTGCCAAGGTAGGTGACAAAATACACGTCTTGTTCAGGCGGATTCAAAAATAGGCAAAAGTTTTCACACCGTACGTGAAATTGACTTCTTTTCGTTTCCTTCCAGGAGTTGGAGGAACTTCTGAGACCTGCATTGGAGGCAAATATATCTGCAGTTAAGCTTAGAGATTTGATGCATGTAAGTTCAGGCAGTTACTGTTTGGGTTTCTTCAATAGTTATCTACATACGATTTTAATCATATAAAAAATTATATGTATTTAAAGCGTTCCTTCTTTATTTTTCTTTCAGTGTTTGAAATGTGGACGTGACTTTAGTAAATCGCAAGCAGAGATAAAAGTGAAAAGAATCGGCAACCAATCCAACAGTGATATCTATTCTTCAAACGTGGAAAAAGGTACAAACAGCAGAGCAATGCAGCAACTGAATTTCATTGGATTTTACATTTTATTCGTGTATTTATTACTCTTAACACACCCCAATTATTTAATGAACTGATCTTTTTTTTGTAATCAAAACTTGCAGACACGCTAGAAGAGGTAATGCTCTGTCCTTTCTGTGGAGGGAGTATGGTTATACAAGTAGAGAGTCAACAGCAGCAAATCGCTGCTGGCGGAGGAAGTAACTTCGCTACTCCAGTTGGTTCATATACCATGCCAATCCAGGAAATGCCCACATCACCACGCAAACATTCTACACCTTCAAAGTAAATATTAACAAATAATTTAAGAAAACTAATCGTAAAATCATTTTGAAATATTTGTGTACACTATAACTGGTTTTAGGCGTCACCCTAATTCGTTAGGACTAAAATGACGTAAAACAACTAAAAGGCAAAAATGTCTTTTAAAAAGGGTAAAATGAACATTAATATTATAAAGTTATTTTGCTGCTGCAAAAAGCAAGTATGCTGTGCAAAACAGGTTCTACTGTACTCTTGAGTTCAGGATTTTATTCTGAATTAATACTCTTTTTGTTTTCTATTTCGAAGACTAGGAGAAGCATTGCATGGTAATGTTGATTTCATTATTGCAGATTGATCAAAGAAGATAACACTAGTCTTGCTTCATCTTCCTTCAAGTCAATACCTGACAGTTCACTTGCTAGTGCAGCGTTTACTTCGATGAATGACACTGGTCAAACGACTTTCGGTCAAAACTCAACATGGTACAAATCTGTGGTATCAAATACACAAAATAGCACTGATGCTTCATTTGATGTGTTGGACGGCAGCAAAACAGAAGGTATTAATCCATCGGAAAGAACTTTAAGCAATCGGAGCGCAAGTAACTTGGTTGGTTCACATTTGTTAAAGGGAATGACTGCCCTGGAAAATAAATCAAATGTCGAATCGCCTAGTCGAAACTTATTCGGTTCTGGTCAGCTTCAAAAGAAAAGATCACTAACTACCGAAAACGCGCCACCAAGAAACCGCCAAGATTCAACTTGCTCAACTGGAAGTGACATAGTTGTCTTAAAGCAGCAGATATCACAACCTGGAAGCGACATCACGTTGCTTAGCAACCCAAGTCAAAGTAGCATTTCTGTGATTGAGCAAGAACCAGCTTTGTGCGAACTACCAGAGAATAATTATCTATTGGATAAGAATTCTCAACCAGTTACGTTTACAATAGCCGGTGAAGCATTACCAGTCGGCAGTGGTAGTCAGCTACAACCAGTTATGGAAGCTGCGACATGCGATGCAGACTTAAGCCCAATGGGATCGCTCACAAATAAAACGCTCAACAGTATGGTCAGTTCAATGTATGAGAAGAGTCTACCTGCAGATAACGTATCGACGTCTTCCCAAGACACCCCAAAACACAAAGGACTTCATCACGTTTCCAGTAACGAGAGTTTCCTAAGTGCGACTGGCGAGAGTGATATCGTCTCGGAGAAAGTTGAAGTAAATAATCAATTCAAAAGTTTACGACCAAATGCAGGTGTCGACCAAGATTCTTCACCAAGTATTTACAGGTAAGTTACTGGCACTTCCCACATTAGCCTGATTTTAAATTTTACTGTACGTGTTTTCCTTAGCTGTTCACTACTCTATAAAAACAACTCAAGCAAGATATCCTTCACTTCAACATAGTTTCGTGTAAAGTGTTCCATATTTACAGAAAATATTCTGATTTTCGTTACATTTTTATTTTCAGTACTTCACCGGCCTTGTCGGTTGGTTCAAGTTCGGGTACAGAAGATTCGTCAAAGCTTTACCGCTATGACAACTGCAATTACATAGATCACAGACTCAAGTTACATCTAATGATGAACATCTTTTCGCAAGATGAAGAGGAATTCGCTCTAATACTCAAGGTATGTGATCATCCACGCCAAGTCCACAGTTATGATGATAAGTGGAACGTCAGTGGAAGTACAATGTAATTTGAAGCCAAGCCAAACCAATAGATCTTGGATTAGAAAATACCTGTGCAACATTTGCCATCAAATATGTTTCAAAATATAAACCTACAATGTGGTATGAAGTAAGCAGTAAAATTATTTATTGACGTAACAAATTATGAATAATAATAATCAGGAGAAATAAAGAATTTTATTCTTCGTTTCAGTGCGGATGTGTACAGTACAACAAAGGTGACGAATACCCATGTTTATTAGTGCTCTCATCCACTACAATCTATGTACTGAAAATTACCGGTGAAGAATGGTAAGTAAAACATCTAAAAAACAGAATAATTCGTTTGTATATACACATGTACATGCAGCATGATTGGTTGAATTTCCTACGATTCAAAAGAATATTGGTGGAATATAAGTGTACAATTTGTGATAGATACATGTTATCTTCGTGCAGTGCCAGTAACTTTGAAAAGTGGCTAAAAGTCGTTCAGAGTCACTCGATTACCAACCTGCAGTACGTAGATATCGGCCTGGGTCACCAGAGTTTTCATGCAGAATTTGTCGCCGACAACTCGAGCTTTACATTTCTCATTAGAGACGAAAGAAGATGCAAGTCGTTTCTCAGACAATTCACCAGTAAGTTACGACATTTTACTAGATCGCAAGCTTCAAATTAGATGAAAAATCAGCTTTTGTAAACCCACCAGCCCAAAGGAAGATTTACTGTACATAAATTGTGTACAGATGATAAATTTTATTTTGACTCTTACATGTGTGTCAATACAACATTATTACATTTCCAGAGTTGGTAACATCACAAACAGCCAGTTCAAAGAGCCGTTTGGAAGGTATATCCAAGCATAACTCGACCACACTTGCAAATCTGGAATCTCGGGTACATAATTTCCTTCATTTACGAATTACATTTTTGTCAAGGTTCTCCTATTATTTCATTTTAATTATATATACCCTTTATTTACAGGTGTTACATGTAGATTCCTCAGAAGAGGAAATAGATGAAACCATTCTGAAGTTTTCGTTGGGATATTTACATACTGGCCATATCGACTCGAAAGGTTAGCGATGAATTGATCGATATTGTTCAATTTAGTTTGCAATTTTGATTGATTGGAAGATTTAGTGGCATGCACATTTATCCATTTACGGTGAAATTACCGTGTCTCATCGCTTATATCTTTTGGACAAAGTCATCTGCATGAAAGTGGACCTCGCATGAAATTGCTAAAGATGAAAAAGAGTCAATCGCCATTAAATACCAGAAGAACGACAAAATTACTGGTTATTATGAAAAAATATTTCAAATTCTGGAAATTTTGTTTCAGGCCACAATCTTTCTCATAATCGCATAATCTCAATAATCTCCAAAATGCTTGCACATGAATTAACGTTGTTACTCATTGTGTATGTCACAGCACAGGTTTAGATGTACATATCTCATTGGTATCTCTTATTGTTTTCACAGGAGAGAGATCACTGAGTCCAGTTAGTGTACTCGTGACGCCCACGCATTTATTTCTCGTCAGCGAGGACTATAATTGGCCACTTCCGAGATCCGCTGGTTCTGCTGCAACACATGGTAAAAACCCACAGTTTGAGCTCAGGGATCGTCAACGTGTAAACGACATCACATCAATAGTAAGTATTGATATGTACGTGTGAAAAGTTTATCTTAACGTTATGCTGAGAATGTCGCCTTTCTCATTTCAAAAAATTATTGCAGTGGTTTTATCTTTCGTTTCTCGTTAATTAAATCAAACAGTGGCCATGACTAGAATTAGTTATTACTTTCAAATATTATTGCAATAAAAATTAGAACAAGACTGATCTTGTTAATTGTCTTCCTAAATTAAAGGTGATCTGTTCTTTTTCAGGATCTGTACCAAGTTGTTCCACGTGAGATGTCGGTCCATTTTCTGGATGAGGAAACCAATGAAGAATGTTCGTGGCACATTGCCATGGAAACGGACGATGCTCTTCTGTCATTAGTTGGTACAATTCGACAACCATGGGAGACCCAGTTTGGAGTGGAACTTCAAATCAATGTAGCACAGGCAGAAGACACAAGCTAGCAGTCTTATATTTTATAATTGTTCTAATCTGAACCAGTGAGGTGGAGAATATCGAACCATCATTACCTACATATACTCGATAAATGCTTCCTAAATAATTTATGAAAGATCAGTGTTTGAATTTTCATATAATCATACTTTTGCCTTCGAATAATTCAGTTAAATGCTCAATTTGATTGATGTCGTATCACTATAATGTTAGCCACTTGGTTTGAAAAGGTTCTCGCAGTGATACACCAAATATATCCAATTGCTCTGAGTAAATGTATTAACACGTGTCGATATTTTGTACTGATATACTTTGGTCGCATAACGTTTCTGATAGGGATCAAGGACGTTTAATATGTTTGTGTCTGTGGCAAAGTTTTACAAGATAATCCACATGAATATCATTATAAATATATAAATTGTTTTCGTAATTTGTCAAATTTTGAGAATTTGTGGTCACAGTCAAAAACTGGCCACATTGAAGTCGAGAAGTCGTCGGTGCCTACATTGTGGGACTAGACTCTATTAATGTTAATTAAATAAAAGTTAAAACAAGCAAAGAGGACTTTGATCTATGTAGAAAACGAGTGGTCATACTTGTCATATTTATTCATGTCACATTTATGTTTTATTCATTTTGTTAATGCTCATTGAATTTTACGATTTGCCATGGTAAATTTCTTGCCTTTTGAATAATCAGTCAAAATATTGAAGTAAAGGACAATGTTGAATTTGGATGTTTTCTTAATTAAATGTAATAGTGATTATTTGAGCACAATGTTTGCTACGAAGTACTTTTCCTTTCCTGTATAGTTATAGTTTTATTGTTTGTTTATGAGCGTAAGTGAATTTTTTTTATAATATATGTTTTTCTATTATTTGAGATTACTGTACACATTAAAATTGCTTTGTTACCTGTAGCATGTCGTGATCTGATCTGATGGGGTAATTTATAGCAGCTGAAAGAAACTTAGTACTACAGTACTTCAAATGTCAGTAATAACTGGTACATCGAAGCATTTAAATAGTTGATTAAAGTATTTTGATAAAACTTTGCAGTACATTATGTACACACTTGTATTTAAGACAATAAACTGCAGTTTATATGAATATGGGCTTTTGTTTTGTGTAGGTATATGTTCTGGTTCACAAAGATCCTTAGTGGCAGTGGCAGTGCATGTTTAAACCAGGGATGAAGATTTTAAATTATTTCAATGGTTTTTATCTATTGATGTCTGAAGTTATATAAAAAGCATTGCACCTACTAGGTTCTTACTGAAAAACAGTTATAAACAAGAATGCCTTCCAATCAAAGGCCTAACCGCCCCCTTCGCAAATAGTCATTAAAAAGCAAATAGTAACTAAAATGCAAATAGTTACCAAAAAAACATGAAAAAATTACAAAAATCTAGAAAAATGACCTTCAAATTACCTTGACCTATATCTTGACCTTGACCCCATTTACTTCTCTCAAACATCGTAACATCTGATATTAGCAGACAACACAAAATTTTGACACTTTTTATTGCTGTGACCTTGAACTTGAACCAATGACCTTGATACTCAAATGTGACCTAGATATTATGAAGATGTACCACCATACCAAAAATGAAGTTTCTAGGTCAAGCAGATAGCCCGGACAGACAGACACACACACACAGACACACACACAGACACGACTGAAAACATAACCTTCCCGCATACGCGGGCGGTAATAAATTCTAAGTTTTTCAAATATTGTTTGATCTCAGGACAGGGCACGCGCGCCACATGATCTGTACCTGGACGGAGAACGAGGCGTGTTGTCGATCCAGGCGTGTAATTGAGAGATGTCCATTGTTTTTAAATACATGAAAGACAGGGTTGGGGGGTGGGCTAAGGCGCTGTTGAAAAGCTAGCTAGACAAAAAAACTAGGTGTCTTGCATTTCAGAATAATTGATAAAAACTTAGCATTTGCAACCACTTGTCAGAATATAAACAGAAGTTCTGCTTAGAGTGATGCAATTTTACTTTTGGCTCGACAGTTGATCATTCATATTTTACGCATTCATTGCAGTTACGTGCGCTTTTGAATCTTTGTAAATTTGATGGTATTACAATTCACACGCTTTCATGTTGTTGTTGTCTTTATTTGTGTCATAGGTTCAATAACAACATATTTTTCTACCTGAAGTGTTCACTGATAATACATAATGACTTTACATTATTTCGCAAATGGCAAAAAAGTACTGCGTGTATCTTGTAGATATCTCAAGTGGGGATCAGTTGTATCACACAGAACCTTTGTCCTTTATTTTTGGAACATCGTTCAGTGTGAGAGCTGTGAGAATTGTTTACAGGATTTACATTTCATTTTGCTCATTGGCGGACCCTGGCGGGAACGTTAGGAACATGCGTTCATCCCCTCCTCCCAAACCCCATCCCAATCAGCTAGAATTTTCATCATTCTTAAATGGCCTCGGAAGACTCTAGCCGACGACAGGTAGGATTGTATCCCTCCCATCAAGGTGTGCAGCTTATCTCCATTATAAGAAATTCTGGTTCCGCTACTGTTGTAAACAATAAGATTTCACGCTGTATCTGTCTATTTGCTGACAACAATCAGCGGAAATTTTATTGTTCAAGAGATAAAATGGCTTGAACAAATTTTGATGGACAAATATATGTGCATTTAATTTCCAGTAACAGGGTGGTGAAACGGACCCAATCGAAGGTTTCAATACACCACAGATATTTGATCATTTCTCTTAAAGTATTGCATTAATATATGAAGTGCATAGCTTAATATATGAAGTGCATACATAGCCATTACAACAATACATTTCTTTTATTTAAATATGGTTTGGTTGTCCTTTTAATATCTGTATGACATCTTCAGAGATATCGATAAAACTGTAAAATCACTATCTCCAAATATGCGACAGAAATATGAAGCAGACAAATGAATGAAATGGAAATAAAAGAAATGTATTGTTGTAATAGCTATACATACTTCAGATATCAATGCAATATTCTAAGAGAAATTAATAAATACCTGTGGTATTAAAACTTTCGATTGGGTCCGTTGCTCCACCCTGGGTAAGAAAGATAACACATTGACACCAGTTTGACACCAGTTTGGAAGGAAAAACTGGTGAGGCAACTCCGAAATACGGTAATTGCTTCAATTTCTGTACACAAGGATCGATTCAATGATTGTTTGTTGTCTTAATGTGTGTAATGTTACATGTCTACTTAACTTCTAATTCGGAACTAATTTACGCTGAACAATAATGATAAATTAATGTAGAACAGTTTGTACGATTTGATCCCTACACTGTGCTGGATAGGTATCGTCTGAACAATGAAGTTCTATTATTTTTCTTCTACATCACTTTAGATCTCAGCAAAACAATATTTATCATAAGCTGAACAATGATATACTTATTTAAATATGACATTAATTTTTGAAAAATAATGCATTAACAATCATAAACTCTAATTGTTTCTGTGGACAATTGGTAGGGATTACATGTATTTCCGAAAAATTGTCAAGTATTTTAACAAATGTTTCCGTGGTTGTTAAATTGCTGTTCAGCTTTAATTTTTGTTTCCTCTTCCCCTGTAGTCAAGTACCATAACCAAAAGCGTCACGACCGCTTTCTTGATATTTTTAACTCTTCGCTTATTGCGCCATAGAGACTGATAGGGGCTGATAGCAACAAGAAGGTCAAACAGTTGATACCCTCCACTTTCTCATGCGTGGCATATTGGTGGAGTCTTGAAAAAAAATCCTAATTTATTGAAAATAGTAAAATGGAGGAGAAGTTAGAACCAAGAGACAAGTGGAGTAATAGATTCCAGTTTCTATTCGGGTGCGTTGGATTTAGTGTTGGTTTGGGTAATGTCTGGAGGTTTCCATACCTGTGTTACAGAGATGGCGGAGGTAAGAATTTAGATTATCGAGCAGGATGCATTTTGAATACAATTCGATAATAAATTAATTGGCTAATCTCAAATGTAATCAAGTATATCATACTACTAACAATTATAAGAGGCGAAATGTGTCACGTTGGTGACAGGGAGGGGGTCGGTCTGCCAGCCATTGAGGTGACCTCACTGCCAGACATAAATTATGTTAATGAACTGCTATCCCATGATGCCTTGCCAGAGCCAGGGGGAAGTGTCTGCTCAATGACCTTTGTGCACTCACATTAACTGTGGTCCAACTGTGGGGGGGGTGTCTGTCTGCTGAACAAGTTTGAACATGTTCCCACAGAGGTCCATCCTGGGGGGTCCATCTGCCTTAGGGGGATCTGTCTGCTTTTGTTCAACTTTGTTCAGCCTCAAGCTGCCTTAAACTGAAAATACATAGGTTTCCTGTCACCTCCAATGTAGTTTGGGAAAATTTCCACACAAATTTCTGAAATTTAGTGTCTATCTCCGCTAATATTCATCCTATTGCTTATTTAACTCTATTTTATGACTATTATGGGATGGATTTTGGCATATTGTAAAATATGGATTTTGGACTTTGGACTGGACCAGACCAGACCAATGTCCAAGGTCCAGAGGACCCATATTTACAATATGCCAAAATTCATCTGCCACATCCAGACAGTGCAGCTCACCCATTTGCTGCACACACACACACACGCACACACACACACACACACACACACAAGCTGGCCCATTTGCTGCATCATATATTCTCTCTCTCTTTGTACTTTGTACAGAAGTTTGATCAAACATTGTATTTCCGTCCAATGGACGGGTTCCATCTAGTATAAACTAAAGCGTTTAAAAATGTTAACAAAAAGTCTCAATTGTTTTAAGAACTGTACATTGTGAAAGGGTAAAGAAGAAAGGGAAAAGAATGCTACAAGAGGCTGGCAGGGATTGTTGCGGGTAAGGTATGACAGGGATACGGATGTGTGCATGTGAGAGAGGATAGCTGGCAGTCCAGCTACAAATCAACATGGGGTTCCCCGCTAGGGGCGACACTATATTTAATTTATGGATCTCATTAGTGCTAATTACTTGATAATGTAAATAA
>JBCAUI010278079.1:0-15822 GCA_038406195.1 Haplosyllis anthogorgicola
GTCTCAATTACTTTATCCTTACATTGATACCTTTATAACCCTTTACATCCTATGGGGTAATGGAATTTTAATCCATTTAGCGGAGCTTGTTAAAAGCACGTCCTTCTCCGACGCACACGATCGCAAATGTCTCTGAATACATTTGAAATCCATTAACTTTCCATTAGATTCAGGTTCAACGAAGAACTCTTACAACTGTTACAAGTTTAAAGTGTACTGTGAGAACATGGACTTGACGTTTCTTCACAGCTCGTTTTCATAAACTTTAACACACACACCCCATAACGCAACACTGTGCATGAAGAGTCTAACGCAGGTAGACATGCGTTAGACTCTTAATGAATAGTGTGCTTTCAGGGATGTGCATTCAGGTTTTCTAACCCAGCAATTAAAGTTTATAAAAACGGGCGAGCTTAACGCACGCTCAGGGGGGGGGCGTTAAGGTTTATGAAAACGTGCTATTAGACTTTGTTTCCTACTATGACAGCTTCAACGTAAATTTAAATTGAGCTAATTGCCTGGAATGGACAATTAAACTTAATTATTGATAGTCTTGTAGAGAGAAAATAGAAACTAAATACATTAAAACTGCACCTAAGAAAGAGAGTCAATGGAAACACTAAATGAAAAAGGCCATGAATATTTGAAGAAATGACGGATAATAAACTCCCACATCAGCTTTTTAACCAGATGAACACATATCATCCTTATTGTCATAGCATAATCAGTGTCACAAACATAAAGGCTGTGCCTCTTATGTCGTAAAATTTTTACAGCTGTCTACGGTAAATGGGTACTTAACCGATTTCGCCCCCACAGGGAGCCGAAAAGCGTCATCTCGTATTCTGGTCACTTTCCTCTTATGCCTCTACTAACAGCAGTTGTTACTTAATAATGTTGTTTCGTGGAAGAATACCATTATGTTTGTACAGACTGTTATGTGGCTGGACTCTTATAAATGGTTTATTGTCCGTCATTGAGGATTTAGATAGGTTAAGTAATGCAGTTGATGGAAAATGTTCTAGGAGGACGTTTTCAGGTCAAGCTGAAGGGAATCCATTTAGAAGTTATCTTTATTGTGTTTTCACAGGAAAAGTTTCAGAAAAAAAATATTCTGACAATGCCCAAGTTGATTTGTAGCAACAGAATCAATAGAGTCTAAATCTTTTTGAATGACGCATCGCCAAATGAACGTTAGTTTGAATGTCTCTAATCAAGATGATGTTAACTAGCATCAGCAACGTATAAAAAAGTAAGGAATAGCGAAAAACGCCCATTGGTACTCTGGGTTGGTTCTACTTTGGCAAAATGAATCATGGGAACATCATAAACAACAAAAATGATGAATGACTGAAATAAAAGTTCCTTCCAAAGAACTAAGAAAAATTTAAATGTTAAAACAATAAAACGTTTTGTTGTTCCATTGTTGTTGTAATTGAATTTTCTTGCCTATTTAGAGAAGCATTAAATTATAACTTTTTTAGAATAAATCTGGAAAAAATTCAACTAAAATTCCACGCTGTTGTTATTGCTTTTTCAATTTGTTGATTTATGCCATGCGATCATTCTATTTGCACTGGAACTGCATCTCTGGAACAGCTGATTTATGATTTCCTATCCGCAGAGTGTATCCTTTCATTGCATTGAAATTCGCTGTAAAAAGCCGCTGTTATTGGAGCCAAATAAAAGGCTTTTTATTCACCATTCCAGATTGAGTGTCACGGAATAATCTATTACATTTACTTGTTATTACCTGTTAAGTCTGATTCAAAACTAACAAGTACTTGAACAGGTAAAATAGTAACATCAAAATATGGACAATTTTACGTCGACTCAATATGTAATTCATAACGTCAAGGGTTTACATAAAGTGTTATAGCACCCAGACGTGACCTTTTGGATCACTGCATGCAAGTAAGAGTGCCGGCGAAAGATCCACTCTTGCTGGGGGTAGGACGGTAAATGGGTGGTTTTAAGAACAAATCCATTGCATGCACAGGTACACAAATAAGCAATATTGTGGATAACAGAAAGTAGAAAAAGGGGTACTTCTTCATTGTCATTTAGTTTCATTACATGAATTCATTGACCATTATTTTTAAAATTGAATTCTGTTCTGTCCTACTCTGACCTAAAAGGTACCTTTCTTTTTATTTTGAAAATTAATTTTTTTC
Organism: Haplosyllis anthogorgicola; assembly: GCA_038406195.1. NCBI lineage: Eukaryota > Metazoa > Annelida > Polychaeta > Phyllodocida > Syllidae > Haplosyllis > Haplosyllis anthogorgicola. Next base: position 2,175 of record JBCAUI010278079.1, read on the forward strand.
CATTTCTTCAATTTTTCCTTCAAGTTTTCTGCTCTATGTCAGAAAAGATTGTCCTCCTTTAACACATCTATGTTAATTTTCTCAGGAGTACTCCATTCTCTTAAAAAAAAACAAGAGATACTTCATTTCAGCTATTGCATTTTTTGTCTGTGTGACATTTTTGAATTCAAATTGTTCAACCTGTAGCCACTGGACTGCATTCTATTATTCTCCTAAATGTTCCAAACCATATGTAAAGTAGGTTCTTAAAATTTTGTTACTGGCCTAAATAATGAGAAATAATTTGGTATGAAAATAAATACAGCAGTACAAGATGCCTGATGAATTTTGACATGTTTTCAGACATATAAAATATTGAAGCTATTGCACAAAGAGTTTTTATTACCTGCTCCTTTATTTTGTACATGTATAAATAATCCTAAATTTTACACAGTGATAGATGTCCATATTTGTAAGAGTAGGCACAAGATCACATGAAATGATGCCCACCAGAAATGTCTGATATTTCAGGATTGCTATCCAAATTCCAAATTCAGCCTTTGCACATAGCTACAAGCAATTCAATTGTCTGTAATCCACCCATTGTTAAGGAAATTACCTGTAACCTACTCATTACCGTCACACTCCCGCTTGCGTTGAAACCCATGGGGAAGGTCACACGAAGTCCAAAACAGGGATATTTAGTAGCCCCACAGATGAAAAATGTGTTTCTTTTGAGGTAGCTTAAGCAATTGTTGTGATATGCCATGTCTTTTACTCTCACGCTGTGACTTCGACAAGAACAACAGCACAGCGTAATTTTTTAAACCAAATTCCGCTTGTCACACCAGAGATCCAGAACATTTGTTAGCATTGTTTTCAGATGCTTTTATCGACCTATAAACTAATCAGAACTTCTAACATTGCAAAAGATTTTCATATGAGAAGATTTATATATCTTATGTATCATATGCGTCTAATGCTTTATAAATCATTCACAAAATCCCAATGAATACACATTATGAAAACTTGATTTAGAAAAATGAAAACAAAGTTGCAATTGCGTAACGTGACAACTCTGTTGACTAATCTTCAACAAGCCATCACTACTCTGTACATTTCCGTCTCCAGATCCCGACTCGACAGCTGTTTATCCGTTTCTTGTTGAAGCTTTAAAACGTTACAAATGTCTCCATGTCCCCATCACTACTGATCAAAGAAAGCCCTGAAAGGTCATTGACTCAAAGTAAGAGCCTCTTGATAAGTGCTGATAAGTGCTGGTAGTGAGGTCAAGCGTCACGTTTTCCTGTCCAAATAAGTACATTTTTGAAAGTAGCGTAGCCTTAACCAAGCTGTAGACCAGAAAACCCGTATTTAGCGTGTAGCCTTTGTTAGCTTTCGTTGCATATGCACTATTTTCCGTTATTTTTGGTCAAGATCAAGCATTTCACTTTTTTTCTTACAAAATTTTCCTCATGCAAGAGTGATGTTGTAAGTGTGTTGTCTTTTGCATATCTGGGTATGTATTCAAGATGAATGCAGATAGTAAAATATTTCAGCATGAAGGCAACAGTATTCAAAATAGATATCTGCCCAGATCAACTACATTTTCCGCAGCGGAAAAGAACGTGTAAGGGACGAAAGCAAACACAGACTACATATCAGTTAAAGGTGCAAGAGTAAAATTACAGTGTTGACTGGCAGAGACATCGTCAGATTAAAAGCTTTTTTATCATTTGTACGTTATAGAGGTGGCATGGCCCTGCATAATGTCCCCACTAAACTACTTCAAAAAGATCACTAACTTTTAAGTAAGTGAATCAAACTCGGTAGAGAAATTCACAAAGCAGCCCAAGAAATAGTCTTCATTTCTGTATTCACTGGCCAAACATTGCTCTTATCTTCGGAGTGAAAATGCCAAAGCCTGCCTGAGATCAGCTTCTCTGTAAGGCTCGTACAAAACGCTACAGAGATAGGAATGAAGACAGGAACGATTTTCTCTTTAAGTAGTTTTATCTGACCATTCTGCTACTTTCCTTTTCTTTGAGAATCTGGTAATTTCACATTAGGGAAGATTAACTTCAGGTATTCTGGTCCATGACGTGATTGTTTTTGGCAGGTTTTCATACCAGGCAGGACCTGAAAATAGGATTTTTTCGGTTTTGGATAACCTGATCATTTTCATAAGAAATTTCAATACGACTTTAATTTGAAAATATTGTAGAATGATGGAATTTGTTTTATACATCATCGCCACATAACATTTGTCTTATAATGTTGACATTTATACTCAGAAAACATGTGTTTAAGTGGCATTGTTTATCAGAAAATTGCTCAATTTTTATCAAAAACTTTTTTGACCATGTTCGGCACAACGTTACCTTCTCCTAAACGTCTCTATCCAGACACACCATCCCAGGCGTATGTCGTGACGTAAAACGTCCTGTTTAACGTCACTGTTAATGGTGTATGGGTCACTTACTTAATGTGCTCTACCAGGAAGAAATTAACAGCGTATTTTCATAAACTTAACGCCCACCCTTTAACGCAAGAATAAATATTAAATGTTGCATGTTGGTTTATTACAGAACACTGGTCTGGAAGCATTATGTAATAAACCATGTGCATTAAGTTTATGAAAACGCACTGTCTTTGTGTCTAACAATATGTCAAAATACGTGTAGCACTCACTGAGACTTTCGTTGTAGTTTTGTTTGCTCCAAATAACACAGCATGTCAGCAATTTTCAGTGTTCCTGATTAATATTAATTTATGAACTGTTTCATAAATGCATGAACATTTGAGATGAAAGTTGGCTTAGAAACATGCCTTTGGCAACATACATATACATATGAGTTGCCGGCAATGAAAACACATGACAATTTGGAGCGCAAACAATAGCGAAACTTTACGTGCATCAAAATATACGGAATATAAGGTCTCTTGTTTCTTTCATTACCTCTTGGAAATTACGACATTTAGAACTATATAGTTTCGAAGACTTTACGGAACAAATAGGTTGGAAAATTTTCTTCATAGACTAAAGTACATTCAAGGTTGCAACACATTTTGAGATTCAAGTACAAAAAGACTTTGCATTATTTGAAATAGGAGACAATGGCCTGAAGGGAATAAGTAACGAATCAAAAGGCTCATCCTTTAAACGGTAACAATGCGGTGTCTGACAGATAACAATTGAACCATTGTGTGAGGACGACAGACGAAGGGTGGGTTCAGAGCGATGACGGAGATGTGATGTTATGTCTTCATTGAAAAACAAGATCAAAAAAAGAATGTACGCATTGTCCGTTGGTTGTACCCAGGTTTTTTCTCACTGTGTGTAAACACCATGATAACTTTCGAGAATTCAGAAATGAAGTAAAATTTTGATTAGAGAATGGAGCAAATATGAAATTTTAGAAGCATACAGAATAAAGGAAAAACCGAAGATGTGATGTGACATTGTTCCTGTGATTTTAGCAACACAACTTTTACACATTTGGCCAGTTATTCAATTGAAAACATATTGGTTATTTATTAATATGACTACATTAATTCGAGCTTTATACCATACACTTCATGTTCTTCTATACCTCATGTAAGGAGACTTTGGAAGAAAGATGATAGACTACTTCTCTCTTCCACTTTCATAACACAAGAAGTGTCTCGAACATATAATAATTATTTGACTTTGTAAAGTCTATATTATCCTCTTTGGCTAGTTTCGCATAATTATTTATCATATCTTAAAATATCAATAGCAAAGTATGTAATCCTCTGTGGAAAATGCTCTGTAATTCTGGTTCTGTATGTTCCAGATTTGCAGTGACCACAACCCTACAGTAATACCTCAAGTTGATATCTGTCACATCTAAATGGTTGCATTGATGGAAGAGAACCAAGCTCAACAGGTCATGTGACCCAGCAGGAAGTTGATCTCTTGGGTGGTGTGACACAGACAGACCCTATCTGTCTGTTGATCTGTTCTCCTGATCAGAGTTTGGCTTTTGATGGATGTTGGTGCATACAAGGGGTGTGGGAAGAGATGTGTGTTCCAGCTTCACTTGACTGGGTACCTTGGTACTGAAGAGCAGAGATCGCTCTTTATGTCCCTTTAATGGTCTATTTTCTAGGCATTTACAATGTTTTAGGATGTTGACTCTGGTCAAATGTTACTGTTAACTATCTATTGCGTGGTTACACAGGTTTCGTATCGGCTCGATGAAAATAACACGCTCATAACTAGACATCCCTGAATAAATCCTCCGTTTTTCTATTGTAGAATTAGCAGTTAAAACTCATCCACAGAAACCACCTACAACAAACCGACAAAGATACTTTGCAAAGGTATTTTGTTTTATATTCTGTGACAATGATATAATTCAGCAGATAGCATAACGTCGGTTTGCTGAAGACGTTACGTTACGTTACGTTACGTTCTTATTTCAATACAAATACTTTAAGTCTATATCACACGAGTTGAGCAAAACGTATGTACATTACACAGAATTCGTATTAATTGACTACATAAGGGAAATGAAGTGAGTTCCCATATCGTGTTAAAGTTCTGATACGATTTCTGAGTACTAACAATATGAATCGATGATTCATTCCTTGTGTGAGCACAGTGTCAATATTTCCGTTTGAAACTGATTCTGTGTCATAATATTATTGTCAACATGAGATGTCTGATTTTTTAGTTAAAAATAAGATACCCAGGTAAGACACATTTTGTATTATGACCAGTGAAGAAGTTGTACTTTCTGGAACTCTTCAAGATACTGGGATTTTGCTGAACCTATGAATGTAACATTTCATTCATTCAACTATTCCAATAACTACACAGTGAAGTAGACAATGACAAATGAGAGTGATTTGTCACTCACACCACAGCGTGTGAAGTGATGGATGTAAATTCTTACATAATGTTTCACGGGTGTGAAATCCAACACTAAAAATCCTGATCAATCACCATGGAAACCCGAGCTGAATCTTGATGTTCTGATGTAACGCAGGAATTTTATACTAGGGCTTAAAAATTGGTGTAAGTACTCGATTAGTCGATAATAACTGTGACTTATCTATTGCCATTGGCAGATCTAGGGGACATTTAGAGGTGGGGCCCCATAAGGCAGGAATATTTTCATTTTCATGTAGCTTATGCTGAATTTTGAGAAAAAAACCCCAACAATTAGCCTCTTTGAAAAACTGTGAAAGACACTGAAGACGAAATACTTTCAGATCATCAAAATTGAACTGAATGAGCTCAGAATGAAATTCAATTGTTACTGGACGCTTCATTTTTGATAGTGATTTTGTGATCTGTTCTAGACATTCTCCTAAAAATACAGAATTGACTGTGCCATGTATCGTACCTGAATCAAAATTCTGCAGTGTCTCTACAATTGCTGCAGATGTAAAGAAAATACAAATAACAACCTGTGAAATGGTCAATACTATTCGCAGCCCTTTGATACATTCTTCCCATTATGGATTTTCTGTATCAATATGGCGACAGTTTCTGTGCTTTTTACAAACAGACAGACCCATATTTGTTACCATTGTGAGCGTATTTATCAGACTGTGGTGGAATCCTACTGACGGAAAACACCCGGAAAATGTCACTATTGATGGAGGAAATTGGCCTTGTTTGTCAGGGACTTTTCTCTGTGTACAGGAAGAAGAAAACGAATTAATAGATGAAAGGTACTTCTTTTAGAATCTGAGATTTTTTTATGTTTGATGTAAAAATTTAAGAAGAGTGGATCCGTGATATGTGTGAAAATAGTCGGATGACAGCATTAAAGATGGACAGAAATAGTGAACACCTTGTACATGGACTTAAACATGCATAGAAGACAAGAAATGATTTCCTCACTCTTAAACTGAGGCAGAGGATGAAAGCCATATCAAAACTATGGAAATGGAATTCTTTTGTTCTCGTTTTTTTCCTTCCTTTTCAAATTGATAGCAATTTCAAGATGGAAAAAATGTGGGAACGCACGGTAACAGAGGGCAGCACCTGCAATTGATGTTAATTTGTGACAATGGAATTCCTTACTGTGTCCTTGACTGAAACAAAGAACCCATAACCGATCATTTTCTCCTCTGTTTCTACGCTGTGCTATTGTGGCGCATATTAAGATGTATTGTTGCAAAGTTAGTAGACATTTTATCCTGTAGAATGTGTAGATTAAAATGGCCACAAATTCTTTGCTACATCATTTGTTTCCCACCAAATTGAATACAATGCACCCACCACTTGTGTATTTTATATGACCAAAAGTAGTAATGTATCTCCCATGGCACTTTGTTCTGATATGAATTATTTTCCATATGAAATTTGTCTCCTTCAACTGAGATAAAAATAAGAGTTTTGAGACCCAATTCACTCCATGTTGTTATGAATGTGTTTTTGAATCACTGAGCACAGAGAAGCATCATCAGAATACATTTACAAAATTGAGCAAATTTGCAATGGAAATTATGTCATTTTTCTCCATTCATTCTGAAGAGTGGAATTTCAGACAGGATTATGCTGTGCATCACTTCCTGACTTAAAGAGTGTGAAGGAACATGTGGGTTTTAAAATATCAGTTACTGGCAGCACATTAATTCTCATCCATCTTTATATTGCCTTTTTATTCTTTATTAACCCATTTTCATTTAAAGACATGCACAATTTTCAAATAAGAAAATGCCATGTCTATGTCCATGCAACATTTAAAGAGGTATAAAGGTGGATTATTTCCTTTAAGAATTACTAAATTTGAGAGGTTCCATTTGTTCATTAATTTATTCCTTTCTTTATTTCTTTCTTTATTTAGTACATAGAAATAGTTAAAAAAACATAAAAGACATTTCTGGAGCTGACAGTTTGAAAATAACCCCCAAAATTTTGATTATGATGTGTGCTGGAATGAGGGTCATACTTAATGAAAATTGTGAACGAATAAAAGAATGACTTCAGTTAGGATTTGGTTTTAGTGTGTGCATCTCAACTTGCATCAAGCATCCAATTTCCTTTATCTGCATCATACATGTGTATCACCCCCTGGTACTATGAGCTATTTAGGCTATATAGGCTATTTATCAGTTGAGCAGAACATGTGAATGTGTCCATTCAGACACTAAGTGTGCTATATTTGAAGGATTGCTCAGCTGAATGGATAAATCCCAACCATTGAATGTCACACATTTGTATTCAAATCACAATCCTATAGCAATGATACTGACTTCCATCGGGCTTATTTATGCACGGGGGTTTCCCTCGTACTATGCTGAGTTGTAAGATTGATTGCATGCAATTCAAACAATATAATGCGGACAATAGTTGTGTAGCAGATCTCAACTTTTCTGTTTTCCGCCAGACGATAAGGAACGATAAGCAACAATATGCCCAAAGTGGACATTGCCTATTTCCATCACACAAAATTTTCATTATGGTAGAGAATTGGTTTTGATATTTTATTATTTGTATGGTAGTATACATTCTTAAGATGTATGCAGATATTAAAATATCTCTGCATGAAAACCCCAGTCCTCAAAATAGTTATCCGCCCAGTGCTTCAAAGCCTTTTCCACAACTTATAGTCACTTATCGCTGGGCGGCAAACCAAAATATTGAGATCTGCTACACATTGAATAGGTTTATTTAGATATTCTGCAAGTGCTTGAAAACGGAACTAAAAACCATGAACACAATGTGTTTCCGTTATGGAAATGCGGGCAAAGCCTGTTTTCCCATCAAGTTTAAGCAAACGTGCCTAGCAAGATACGGGTTGACAATTTGTAAGTTAAAGAAAAGTTAAAATGTTATAAAGTTATAATAGTTTTTAACAATGGTTATTTTTCGATGTATTAGAATTCACCATCTTCAATTAGCATTCAAATCATGAAGTTACTATCAAAAATTTAACTTCCTGCAACAATTGAACTTCATGCGAACCAATGAGCGCTGCTTGAAATTCCATTGTGGCCGGACGTTAAACTTTTGATAGTAACTTCACGATCTGTTCATTTGGAGACGTTCAAGGAGTGTTTTAAGTTGATTTTATTCAGTTTTATCCATATTACACTTTTGTCTATGACTATTTCATTCCAATATATTTACACAAGCAAAAATCCTGTAATTCTTAGAAACAGAAGTTTGTAACCATGACACCTTGTTGCTTCACCATAGTGACGACATGATTAATGTTAAACCTCAGACCCAGCCTCTTCAATGGAAATGTAGTAATTAAAAGCAGATCACTCATGTGTAGGATGTGAAGAGAATAGCAAGGCACAATAGTGGTGCAAGGCACACTGAGCAATGTAAATTCTGTATTCCTTTTATGTAATAAGATCCCTCTTCTTTGTAATGGATGTAAATTTGCCTAAATGACAGGCAGACTATATTTGTCATCATTGATAATGTCTTTATGAAAGTCATGTAGATTCCTTCTGTGAATAATACTTGAAGTGACATTTCTTTTTACATAGGTGATTTTTCACATTCAAATCCATAATGCTTATGTCTGTCGGTTTCATTTTGTGCAGTCATCTTTACATTTTTGTGTATGCATTTTATCTGAATCAAGTCCAGTTCCAAAAAATTTGGAAACTTATGTGAACAAAAGAACTACTCCTGTGCTTGATGTGCATATAGGTAGGCTGTTTATGTTCTAACTTTTCAAATGAGTTTTATCTGATATTGGTGACTATTCATTTTGACCTTAGTTGAAGACAGTACTGCACAAGTTGTTTGTAGCTCTGCATTCTGGGGACAATAGACAGTTTTGCTGTGCTTTTGGAATAAAAGTAAAAGGAAAAACAAGATGTTCTTTTGTTGTCTAAGTTTAGTACATTTTAGGACATGTTTATATATTTTTACAGGTAATAACATTTTTACAACATTTTAATCAAAGTGAAAGCGATACTACAGATTTTCTATTTTCATACAACTCACCTCAGTGTATGAAGGTTAATCATACTACTAACAAATATAAGGCTCGATTCTGTCACGTTGGTGACACTTTGAACTCAATGACCTTTGGACCTTTGGAAGTCTTAGCCAATAACAGAACAGAATAATATGTTACTCAGGGGAGATCATCATTGGCTGAATGGCAGGTAACCGTCCAAAGTACGGGCACTACCTAGTTCCATATGATTAATTGTTGTTGCGTGCTTCAGGACATTAGACTAGTATTTCCATTACACAAACAATTGTGTAGTACTTTTGTCCTCTATTGTGCTACCTAAACAATAGAAATCAGATGTTTTTGTTGGCAGATAATCAATTACTCTAAATATAAAGACTCTTTGTAAAAGTCTTATTCATTCATTTGTATTATTTTCATTTTTATTCATCATGAATTGTTAACTTACATTCAGATTTTTGTTTTTGTTCTCAATCAGTTAAGTTAGGTCAAGCATTGTTGAGGGTAACTTTGATCACATCACTTCAAAGGATTAATATCATGCAATGGGATGAGAAGAGTACTTATTTGATCTCAGTATATTTTATTTTAAAATTTGTTAGTTTTTCAGATTTTTTTTATAAAACGCTTTGGAAGAAAAAATATCCAACAGTACATGGAATTCGTATCAGACGTTTAACAATAGCGCATCAAAAGCACAGCGTGAAATTCTTTCGTTCTTACCTTTGTTCTTTTCGATTCCAAAATGATACAATTTTTGTGTACTGTATGTAGACCAAATCATGAAATTCGTATCAGTTTTAAAACAATAGCACATCCAAAGTACAACGTGGAATTCCTTTGTTCTCTAATTTTTCAAATTGATAGGAGTTTCGGGATTTGTCCAATGAATGCTGCTTTAAAATATTGAAGTCTCTACATTGAATACATTTTCTTAAAAAGAGATTAAAAAGTAAGTTCAACTGTTATATTTTTGCACCTTATATCCCACCTTTCCCCCCACAGAATCTATCCCATAATTTAGCAGTATTTTTTATGTGAATCACCTAGTAAGAGTACAAGCAAGAGATCCACCCTGGCTTTAAAACCCATGGGGATGGTCACACGAAGTCCAAAACAGGGTTAATCAGTGGCGCCACAAATGGACCCTGGTCCAAAATAAGAAAGTTAGCTTTTTAAATTTCTACGCCATCAAGACCCTGTATGCAACAGACATGTGTTCATGTTACCTCTGCTTGATTAATGGTCACGGAGAGTGTCAATAGTAACAACTGCGGATCCGTGATTACTGAGGCTTAGTGTCGGGAACAACACGAGGGGAACGTTACCTGAATAGAAATAACCGTATTGAACCGACTATTGATCATGTGCTGATTGTGTCGTGTGTCATGTATTCATAAAGGTGCCTCTGTATTGGCTTCATGAAAGAAATAATTCAGTTTTAATATGCAGGTACTTATTTGCACGAAATGAAATTGTCTTGTTTTAGGTCAAGTTGCAATTGTATTAATAATATCCCCAAGTGTGTTTTCTTTGATAAAACAGATCTCTACATTATTGGGTTTGTCTAACCTAAAACAAATTAATTAAATTTTAGTTTGTTGACCTAGATCTTATTCAGACACTGACGTCAAAAAAAGACAAACAAGTATTAAGGATAGAGTTTCTTTTTTATTCTTATCAGAGAATAAAATGTCCAATAAAGCAAACTTTCCAGTTAGTTTAATCAAATAAATAAAAAATCTTTAACGTCAACAACAAATATAATGCCAGAAGTTCAGTCACAAATGTTGAATGTCCCTTGATCCAGTCCTACTGCTTCAGTGTTGGAGGCGTGAATTTTTCATGAGAAATTATGTTGGTTGTCAGAAATGATTTATTTGGTATAATGGCTTGTGGCAGTCCTCTTCTGGTGTATAAATGTCACTCGAGCAGGACATACGTGGCTTCCCTGGAAATACCATGTACATGTGGTAACATTGAGACCAGAACACACAAACATGTTTGTTTTCTATCCATAAATTCAATGACTTTACCTTTAACATAATTCCAAGCATATTATTTAAGAAACTAGATGTATTAAATTCAATCTGCTCGACCCAGCACAATATCAAATTGGAACTATCCCTGCCCTCTACAACATTCAACAGAAGTTGGAGCAGCATAATTCACATTCTGCAATTGATGCAACTGATACCACATCAGTTCTCTTGTTCCAAATTTAATAGGATGTAGTGTGATACTGGCTCCAACATTTTTAAATTGCACTAAGAAATAAAAAGGCTGTTAAGCCATCAACAAACCTTCTTACACTTAGATTTACAAAACTCACCTTAGTGAGAGAGGTTTGGTCTGAATTTATACAGTATAAAATGTTCTTTCATAGCTTTCCACTTTTATAGAAATAACCAATAGAAATAACATGCCACTGAACAAATGAAAACACCGTGGAAGATTCTATTTAACGTAAATCAGGAACTTTTTCCATCTCTGTATACTAATTTAAAGACACTTATACTTTACTACAAAAACACATTGGCAGTGTGAATCTCTACAGAGGATGAAATGTGTATTCCTCATTTGGAGAACAATAAAATTTTGTAAAAAAAAAGAAACACAACAGGAGGGTGAAATGGCTGGTAAAGGCTCTTCATTTTGTGACCATTTCGTGAAAGGACTGAAAAGACTAAGATTTCCCCGCAAGCTTGAATAGGATAATACGTGATTCCACATCAGAACAAAGATGCAAATAATGCAAATAATATTTATGCGATTGCACCGAGAACCAAAAAAAAATGGATTCCCATATATCTTCGTTTTTAATACAAGGTGTCAAGCTGGGGGACATAAAGATTGCAGATAGGGAAAAAATGTGATGCAATGCGACTTATTCACGATGCTTTAAAGCGTCTTTCCGAATGAAATGTTGGATGTTCTGGGATGTTGGTCCCATCTATCATTGTTCCAAGGCCAAAGTTGTATCAAAGGGCAAATAATTCAATTCAATAATGACTCATCATTCGTACAGGCTTCATGCTATCTCGAGGTGAAATATGGCGATGACGTTAGTTTCTCAGATGTCCGTCATGCTCAGTGGCGCAGCACCTGACAGAACATATTTTCGTTTTCTGATGATCACAGCAATGACAAATTCTACGAAGGTCGCTGTTCAAATTCTTGAATTGTAAGCATGGCACTGAATAAACATGACACTCCAAGTTCATTCTATAAAATAGATAAATGTTTTGCGTTTTGTACTGTCAACAGTTCAACATTTCCTGCCTTTTGATTAGAGGGCATTTGTTATATATTTCATAGAACAAGCCTGTATTGTACTCAATCACCTTATTCTTTCAAAGTTCAATAGTTCATTGTTACATTGAATGTAAAGAAAGGAATGAATCTCTTTATTTTATGCACCTTCCCCAACGGGCGTTAGGATAACAGATTGGGCAGGTTGTGTTATGAGAGGAGATGCTGAGGTCATAGATAGGAATGAATGATACATGATATCATCAATAATACATGTGAGACCTGGGGTCAGGTCAAACCGATTTATTATACTTGTTCCATCAAGTACACGCAATGTTCCAGAATGTATTTGTTGTATATGTATTTGTATATGTACATGTATATTTGTTTTTGAAGGAGCGCGGTCCTAATATCTGTCGCAACATCGAGAAACCCCCATTGACGCTCTATGGAGCCCCATAGAGTGACAAATCTATTGGGTGTTTTGTAACGTCTTCATGTTGTATGATAATATTGGAAATAACTAAACTAATCTGATTTAGCATCCTATATGTGTTTGCTTTCTCATATAATGTAACTGGTTGACCTATTTGCTATTTACAAAATTAAAAGTCATGACAATAGGATTCAAGGCTCAATTTTATTGAAGTGTAAAGGGTCCTGCTAGGAAATCAATACCATTTGAGCATTTTTAAGTATAAAGAAAAGCCACTCTTTAATACTGACAAGTACGCATGCACGCAATTATGTAATGCCAAAATCAAAGGAACTTTATCCTTACAATGGAACAAACCAATTCTCCACTGGTGTAGGTCGCTGACCCGACACAGGAATGATTCGTACGAAACAAAATAATTGATTCTAACCATATCTGTGTATTTTATTAGTTGTGTAGCAAATCTAAAATTTTCTGTTTTCCGCCGAGTGATAAGCAACGATAAGAAACAATATGCAGAGATTGGACATTTTCTTTTTCCATCACGCAAATTGTTCAGCATGTAAGAGCACTGGTTTTGATATATTTTTTTTTGTATGGTAGTATACAATATTAAGATGTATGAAGATATCAGAATATCTCAGCGTGAAATCCACAGTACTCACAGAGTTATCTGCGCATTGCTTCAAAGCCTTTTCCGCAACTTATCATTACTTATCGTCAGGCGGAAAACAGAAAATTTGAGATCTGCTACACATCTACTATCTATGGGTGAACGACCGATGCGTACTGCTAACCGATTGTTAGGTCAAAATTGATCTAAAAGAAAAAGAATTTGTATATTCCAAACTTTGTTTTGTGCACCTATTACATATTGATACGGCTTCTATTTTGAATTATTTGTGATGATTGGTGCATTGAATGACTAGGATGTGCTTAGTGTTGAAATTGCTGACAACTAGTGCATAACAAGTTACCTATCAATTGTTCCACAGTTAAATGGGGCAAAACCACTGATCATTGTTTCTAGGCTATGTGTAAAATTGATAATTCTACA
>JBCAUI010278190.1:0-15820 GCA_038406195.1 Haplosyllis anthogorgicola
ATATTAAATATTTTATCGATATTTATGAACAGTTTGGCTTTCTTGGGACCAAGTTCAAGTTTTATTTTTATTTTTTTTCCGATCGCCGCACTTTGAAAATCCTGAAAGTGCAATGGGCTTTCGATCATGCCTTCTGTTAACATGCTATCTACATCCTCTTGAAGTAGGATCTGGACCAAGCAGAAAAGTCAAGTTAGAGTCCCAAGAGACCACGAGTTTTCAGGAATCTTTAATGAGAACACTCAAGCTTAAATATTTCAAATGTATCTAATGCAATTGACTTAAAAGAAGACAAACAAGCAGTGAAAATTATTGTCGACCACAGCCTTAAAGTTACCGATTATTTTAAAATTTATTGCTATCATGCGCCAATATTACTCTGAAAGGTACTGATAAGGAAGCCCCGATCCCTCTTTTTAATCCAATCCCTAACAAAAAACAAAATCAAGAGTATTACTTCAAAAACGATGGTAACGATGGATAATAATTGATTGTAAGCTAAACATACTATATTAACAACTTCCTGTGAGATTCCTGCAATTAAAGAGGATAATGCACAGTGGCTAATTAGCTAAGTGGCATCTGGTGTTTCATTAATTTTAAGGTTCGTGTGTAGATAAATATAAATATGTAGTTATTAACAAAACAATAGCAGGGTGCCTTAATATGACCAAAGTAGATTTTAGTGCAAAAAAGTCTAGTTTATAATGGATTTTTTGTAAATGAATTAGATTGTTTCTGCCAACTTCACCATACTTGATAGAACACAAATAATAGTTTTGAAGCTGGTTTTTAACAAATGAAGTTGGTGAAACCAAATGCTATATTTCTAGTGATATTATACCATCATAGGTGTTTGATTGATTACTTACTAGATACAAACTATTAGTAACAGTCAACCTAATAGGAAAAATTAATCATAGTCTCCATAACGTTGTCAATTTGTAACATATCACTGAACAATGTATTTCTCGAAATCTTCTGTGTGTGAGGCTTTTATTCATCAGACCGTTTCGTAAGGTTTCAAACAATTGTGCCAGATATCTAGTTACAAGAACATGTCTATATTTGTGGCAGTTGTTGGAGGTATCATTCCACAACGACCGTTAATTTATACTCACAATATTAAATCACCTTGATTAACTTCATTCATCCTTTTTAATGTTTGTTCAGTGGGAAGGATGTAAAGATAATCAACCATTCGTTTGATGATAATGCATTTCTTTATTTGCCTACCAAACCAAAGTACTAATTATAAAAGGAAATGAAAACTAAAGGATAGTTGAAGATTTTCCCATTACAAAAGGCATGCCTCTGCGCTCGCAAAGTAATGGTTACCTTTCGTCTCGTAAAATTAAATTCTACAGGATAGACTATCACATAAATTTTTCGTACATGTCTCTCAATCCCGTTTTTAGAATTACGCCAGTAGTTTTCAACGTTTCTTGTAATAACAAGAATTGGCATTAAGCTTGTTCGTATTTTCCCATGACACTAAGACCCATTTGTTTGCAAAGATGAACAGCATTCGTGAACAGAGTACTGATTGGACGATACAGACAAAGTTTAAGTCACCTTCCATCGCTTAGTGTTTTTCTTTCTGGTTTGTTCTCTGGACTAAAGCAGATTGTTGTGTTGCTGGGGACAACGCAGGCTCCGCTAGCTGTCGCTCGCTAGCTCCGCCTACATTACTCTAGCTTATACCCTAACTACGGGCACGAAAGACACAGAGGCCATAAGAAGGCCAGACACTAAACACAGCTACCAAACAATATGTAAGCGGGCCAGAGAGCCAGTAACCGCACATCCGGGCTCGTTACTGAACCCCAACAACACTGTGTGTGGTAAGTATGTAAGTTACTTGTATTAACGAGTTGTGAATTTATAACTGTCTTTAATGTTGGTAATATCCTGGGGTTAACCCCTAGGTACTCAAGCTAGAAAGTGATGGCATTTAACAGTAATAATTTAAATCCTCACAACAGAACATAGATCAGATTATGATATTGTCAAAATACATTTCATATTTTCAACTTTTCAACTTTCAAGTTCCTCCAAGTTTAATTAATTTTGAAATGGTGATGGATGTGGTAGATCTATATAAACTTTGAATGGAAACATTTGCATCAAAAATACCCAAATCATACAATAATAGTGAAAAGTACACAATGTTTTTTCCAATAAAGCTATTTATGGTTTATCTTTGTCACGCAACAAGAAATAAATTTTGTCCTGTAATATAATAATAGGCTAATTAGTCTGACTTTCGTAATAATGCTATCCATATTAAAATTTAAAGTCTATGCGAATCGTGTTCAAACTTAAGGCCTCCGCTGTGGCGTGCGTTTATTTTCTAATCAGTGAAATCAAGTAAGGATGGAAATGAAAATTTTTGGCAGTAAAATCAACAAAAATAGAATCATCAAGGCAATGTCCATCGACCTAGTTCTGAAGCTTTGTCCTCTAGTGAAACAGGCTTTCCTTTACAAAGCAATAAAATGACGGCTAAATTGCAATGAATTATTCACAAGATAAACGAACGAATTAAATATGCTGAATATAGCCTTATTTAGCCCTGAGCTACATTATGATGGATCATGCTTTATTTATTACTCTTGTCATTTGGTCATTTAATCATAATATGATGATGGTCGGCTCAAGGTGGGGCCGCAGAAACTGCCTTGCAGGAAGGACAGACGATGACAATTTGATTCCAGTGTACCGTCTTCAAAAGATACTTTGGATTTCAAATTAAATCTCTGACTTATTACCCCCAACATGTCAATAGTGCTATCGCGACAAATGGAACAAGTCGACTAGTCGAGAATTTTGGCGACATTCGACACCAAATTTCATGTGTCCACAAGGCGGACTGATAACTTATTGCAAAACATTTGTTTACAGAAAGACGCAGAAACATTTTATGACTCATTCTTATTGATGTATGATACTGGTGTTATTATATTTTATAAACTAGTTGAGTACAAGATGGGTACTAGATTCACAAAAGTAAAATATTTACATCGTTTCATTAAAAGTTCACATTTCATCAACTCTGGAATGATAAAGTCGGTAATATATCCGGCATTCGAAAGTTGAAGACTGTCGACAGGTATGTTCAAACAATAATATAGAAAATGCTCGCCCACTCACTCAATACAGAATGTCGTGGGAGGGCTGACCATCATTTTGACTATGCAGAAACATGCAGAAAATGTAATTTCTTTTTCCCTTTTTTAGTTTAATAAAACTGGCCTGACGTTAATGAAGCTACAAGTAAGATAAAAGTCTCAACAGAGGTTGATCAGGTTTGGCTTCTTGTGACATTTACAAAAGAAACCGTGACAGTTCCTCATCTGGGATCGGCACACAGTCATTTTCTGGAACCACTAATTTTGATTTCAAGCATGTTTGCCTTCGAGTTTGCAGTTGTAAAACCATAACCTATTGCACCATGTCACGAAATAATGCTTTAATCTTTTTGATGTATATTCCTACAAAATTGTCTTCATTGTCACTGTCAGTCAAATAGTACTAAAATTTTAAAGTTTCCTCCTACTGCATAAGCAGAACGTTTTTCATATGCTGCCTAGTTTTCATAAGTTGGAAAACGTTTAACCGTTTGTAACAGGCCAACCTTACATCCGGACTTCTAATTACATGACTGGGTGGAGTGCTTGCGTCATTAAAATAATGAAATCTGAAATATTTGGTCGTGCATCTAAGTGGAGTTATTAGAAGCAAGCAATTGTGAGGATTGAAGGTCATGGTTTAAGACTACATTGTAATTTGTACTTTAATTACTAGTTTACTATAAGTTTACTCTTCTTTTCCATTGTAACTTTCTAATTTATCCACTATCAGTTTCTAGTTACTATATTCTTGAGAAGGCTTGAGTAAAATCCCATGTTGTTTTTAATATTTGATTTTATTTTTTGCGGTACTTATTTATTGGCTACTCAACTATTCATTCCTCACAAAACAAAATCAAGAGTATTACTTCAAATGGTAACGATGGATAATAATTGATTGTAAGCTAAACCTACTATATTAACAACTTCCTGTGAGATTCCTGCAAATAAAGAGGATAATGCACAGTGACTAATTAGCTAAGTGGCATCTGGTGTTTCATTAGCACAGTTTTAAAAGTTTCTACAATAGTATCTAGATGAAAAAGACCTTAACATTGCATAAAAGACAATAAAAAATTATTGCTTCAATGAAACTCTTATCAAATAGCGGAAGAAATTGCGAGTCTGTTTTCTAAGCTCGGTTGTGAGTATTTGCTAATTAATCTCAAAGGTGCCGTCAGTGAAGAAAACCCTCGGAGTTGAGTTTCACTAACGCTTTTCAACATGTGGTTAAGACAAAATTAATTTAGTGTATGTGTGCAATTTTCATTTACCATAAAGGCACTTAACGGCAATTTTCGAAGTTCTGGTAATAATATGGTAACAACAGAGAAGAACTTTAGGAGAACGAAAATTTTCTAAGCACATCAACAGAAACAAATAACATACTGCAGAATATCTTCAAAAACACTTCTTTTTAGGCTGCTCAATTCTCCTTGTGAGTTGCAGTGCCGTAAAAAAACAATGTGTAGTTTAGCCAATGGACATTCAATATCCCCTCCACAGATCTTGCCATCGTAATAGAAATGCCTTGTTGGGTTACATTGTTAACACTGCAGTCACAGACCACTCTGAACAAATTGGAGTTAATCTCATACGCAAAGACATTTTTGTACGAAACTGTACCAGGATTTGAACCCCGACTTATGCTTTCAAAGAACTATGAGTTAACCATTCTGTCGCTTTAAGTCGGTTTTTCTTTTTTCTCTCTTCCCTGCATCCCAATTTCTCCTACATTGAAATAGGATCTGCTATCCTTAAAACATGTAAAGACATATAACATTATGTACAATGACACTAAACTAATCAAAATTTAAATTTGTTAAATTCTTTGAAAGTATCAATTAACATATGTTTGTACGGGTTTTGGCTATCAAAATGGTTTGTAACTATTTTCAATTCTGAGAAATTTAATCCCACACCACTCGAAATATTAGAAACAAATTCCCAAATTCGTTTTTTAGTGATCATTGCTGAGATCTGTACCAACTACTACATATCTTTTTTGATATTTTTACAGAATAATAAAATAAGGTGGCTCCAAAACAATGAAAAATAAACCGCGGAATTTGAGATTTACAATATGTTTTGAACTAAACGGTGGATTTGTTTCTAAGCCCTGAGGTCATGATAGATTAAAAATGAATAGCGCCGTACAGCCAAGAATTACTGGCAGTTCCCATTGACTCTTTCAAACATGTAGAATATCGTTGTGACTTGCACAAGATCGCGATTCGCACCGCATCCTGAGCTGTATTCCACACGAAGCACACCTGTTTGAAATCTGGTTCAGATCGAATCAGTAGTATTTTTTGTATTTGATCGATAAAAATCCCTAACCAAGAGTTTACTTTCATTCCTACATATTTCCTTTAAAAAATAACAGTCCTTTTCATGTTATTTGAATAAACAATAAAATATCCCACTTGTTTCCTAAAATAGCCAGTTTAATCAGAAACAAACAAAGATCAGTTAGTTAGACAATACAAAAGCAGCCTCTGACTCAATAAAATTATCTGCAATTGGGTCTTTCAATTCATGATTTCCCTAAGTTAGGAAAAAAATTAGTTACTGAACAACCACACAACGGAAAAAAATAAGAGATTCAAAAAGGGAAGGCACATACAACTGCAATGTATTTTAAAGTAAGAAATTTAAGATTAGCGTTGCTTTTTAATCGTATCGAAAAAGCAGCGTGGATTTTTTATGGTCTCACTTTGACGTTACTTTCTTGGACTGGAATGCCAAATCCTTTTGCTGAAACTTCTTCTGCTTCCATTTGGTCATACTGTTGATGTTTAATGAAAAGTATTAAATTGCGTTTGAAAGTTTCCTATTCTTAACTGACCCCAGGACTGGCACAAAAGAACAGTTGCTCTAACTTTATGACAATCATTGATCGTCTAGAAGTGTAGGTGTCATAATAATTGGTTCAAGAACACTGTACTTGTCCCTGAAGAACAACGATTAATATTTAATGTCATTCCATATTATACAAATTAATTAAATTAAATTAAATCACAAATAATAAGTATAAACCTCAGGGGGAAATACACTTTAGGCATTATATCTGAGAAGGATCATCGCGGGGACGATGGTGATTGCTTTAGTCCCACTACAATATGTATTTTGTTCAAACTATACAGACAAAGCATATTTTGACATACAAATTAATTAAAAATGTCTTGCTGAGTAAAATTGTTCGTTCATAGAAAGCAAATTTATATTCTGAAGTCTATGGTGAAAAGATCCTTGTTTGTGACTAAGATTAAATTAGTTTTCAGCTCGCATTAAATTTAACCAATTACACCAGGTGTGTTATCCCTTGTTGTTCTTCCATAACAAAGATAGAGCAATTGTTGTAAGTTGGACTGGTGCAGATGTTTGCTTATTGGGATATTATGTGAACTTAAAAAGACGTAAACAATTTAGTAATGTATTTATTTTCGTTTTGTATTTGCAGCTGGTAAAGTGTTCGAGTCCGATGAGTGGGAGCTACAGTTTAGTGCTGATCTTACTATCAGTATTATCAGCACTGCTCACCTGGTCATCCTGTACACATGCAGCATCACTACATCACAGGTAACATCACTATGACAATATCATTGAGTCTCATGCCCAATAGTGGGCATGGAGGTTCTCTGTATTGATGAGAAATTGATTTGTGTTCCTGACGGCCATTTCATGTTTTCTGGGACCAGACCCCCACCCCCGGCCCCCCCCAGAATAGGAAAATGCATTTCTAGCCATTTCAGACAATTCTGGGAAAAGTTGGTCCATACAAAATCATATGTGAATTTGTTAACTATGTAACAAAAGAATTTCATGCCAACCGATTCTAGCCGTCATACTTTGTCAATAATAGACGTAAAGACTGTACTCTTCTTCCTGATTATGTCGTAATGATCACTCATACATAGGTCCCGACATTTCACTTAAATAGAATTCCTTCTTACTACCGATTTTCGATTCTGAGTATTGTTAATCTGTCACTTTGAAAATACTTAGGACACAAGAGAATTCCACGCATCTGCTATGGATGAGACATCCAATGGCCAACATTTTATTGTTCCAAAACTGTTGCTCGATTTTATAAACTTAAGGCCAATCCTTTAAAGCTACCAAATAAATAACTGCACTCCAATTCAAAGAAATTAATGAATTAAGGATGCGTAAAGCATTTTGTTATAATGCAACATCTCTCTATTCTTAACCTTGTTAGTAGGCGTTACGTTTATGAAAACGCACTGCTAACACGATTTTAAACTTTAGGTTCCAGCAGCGGGACATAGGCAGCTATCAATGGGCACCGAACTCGAGAATGGGACAGGGACAGAGAGTGACGATGGGAAACGGTGGACAACTCCAACAGGTGCTGGAACCCCCGAGACGGCCCGCCTCTTTTGCTAATATGGACGAGTTAAACCAATACCTAGAGGATTTGAAGAAGTACTATGCTTTATTAGGAAGACCTAGGTAACTAAATCATACGATTGTTATGATTTCAAGTCATAACTGACCAAACGAGTTCTATTATTATGCTACTATTTTCAAACAGATATAAACTTACGCGGTCTCGCTGTTACAGTTTATATTGAGGGAGTCGATTTTGAATTTTTTGTAACATAAAAAAAATCACTTTGAATTCATGCAGTTAACCTCTGTGTTAGTTTTCTCACAATGCGTCAAATGGAATATTCAACATTTTTATGTAATTATTTTTAAACTGTTTGGAATAAATTCCCCTGATATCACTTAATTTGAAATTGTGCTGTAACTTGTCGTAACTTTTCTGTGAAATTCTGAAAGAATACATTTTTAAACATTTTATTTTTTTACGGAAATTTACAGCATTAAGATGGTATTCGCATTCCATATTTCGTAAATATTCACATGACCACTTTCTGCCAAAAATCCTTAGGCTATTGTTAATTTTTCTATTGAATAATCGCATCGCATTCTGTTTTATATTTGCTTACTTCAGATTTGGTAGAGGGGTACATATACCGGAGGAACTGGACGGATTACATGAATCCTAGGTACATCATCACACTGGACTCACACTCCAATATGGTACGTTTCAATCTTTCCTCTCATTCTTACGCCTTCTAACGTCTCAGCCAGAGCAGAAAAAATCAAATCAGTATGTCATAGGACTCAAGTGAAATGTTTAGTCGAAGCGTAAATGCTGCCCTGTGCGCAGTGTAACTGTAAAACTAACGTTTCGCGACACTGGCCCTAGAGCTCGGGCAAATGCTAATCCACTCCCAGATGTGGTCAGATGATGTGGAATGGTGTTGCCATATTTGTGCAGCAGCTGCTGACAGGGTAAGTGGAAGTGCCCCATTAGCAAGGACACCTGCGTGTAACCATCGCACGTTTTATCTTCTATAATAACCCTTTTGTATTTAAAGATCCAATGTCCATTGTGCGATCTTAAAAGAAATCGTAATCCAATTACACTAAATTTACCAAGTAAATTAGACTCAAATCTCGTACCAATGTTAAGTGACAGAACAGTAAGTTTTTTACGATAAAAAACACCTACAAAACTGCGAATTTATCAAAATTTCTATTTCTTTTGCACCACTAGGTGCTATGGAAAAGAGCAATAAAATCAAAATGAAAGCATCAAATGTCACATCATCCAAATCTTTCAAAAATAGAAACGTCTTACTTTTTTGAAAGTAAATTCACCTTTGTGAACGAAAGCGAATGGATGAGTTCATTGCCGCTGTGTATTATTTGCAGTAATCACAATAGAGCATTATTAATCATAAAGCTTTATCATAGGTAGTGTTACTTCAATACAAGCAAATTAAGCTTTACCCAAAATGTAATTACTATCCGAAGTCATTAGTACGACCGCCGTCATTGCCAGCCCTATCTAAACAGACGGGTATTACTCAGTTAATGACATTTTATTGACCATAACACAACCTTTATAGCGTCTTCCCAATTTTATATGTGACAGTTCTAGTGTAATTCTCTGACCATAAAATTGCGAGCATAATTGAAACTGCTGACATGAACGTTGAATAGGTGGGCAACAGGGCCAAGAATCCTGATTTAGGGAAGACACTTCAGGCAAGGGAATCGTCAATGCGGCTATTGGAGGATTAGTATTTTTTATGAAGGGAACAATCAGGAATCTCTATCAGGACCATGGAGTGTTAGACGGGTGCGGGAGTAGGGTATTTCTTGGAGACTGCCTGGTTATGTTGCCAAAAAGCCTCTAAAACAGTTTATTAGTTAATTTAGTGCCCCTCACCTCTCTCTTAATCCCTTCGTGTTACAAGGCGTAAACATGGGTTTTGAAAGCTTAATTAAAACAAGTGTTTCGATTCAAATTTACCTCCCAATTTTGATAATTAATCTTCATCAAATGGATACGTCAACTAGTCCAGAAGCATTTAGTTTTCCACAGCATAAGACATAAAGAGTTAACGTAAACTTGAAGGTTTTAACAATTTATACCTTGAAAGTCGAGTCAGTGAAGATATGAAGCTGAACAAACAAATTGAGACCAATAGGACAAATTTGACATTTTCTGCTCTTCATGAACAAGACTAAACGTCTAAAATTCTGCCTTTCAACCCAATCAATCAGAGGCGCACTTCTGAATCCTTACTGGGAAAATAGAAATGTTTCCCACATGTACACAGACTTTTCTTCAACAATTTGCCAATCAGCAACTTGCGTCATTACCGCCTGTGTATGCGGGAAGGTAATGTTTTCAGTCGTGTCTGTGTGTCTGTCTGTCTGTTTGTGTGTATATGTGTGTGTGTGTGTGTGGTTGTGTGTGTGTGTGTGTGTGTGTGTGGTTGTGTGTGTGTGTGTGTGTGTTTGTCTGTCTGTCTGTCTGTTCGGGCTATAACTTTTGAACCGCTTGACCTAGAAACTTCATTTTTAGTTTGGTGGTAGATCTTCATAATATCTAGGTTAAGTTTGAGTACCAAGGTCATTGGGTCAAGTTCAAGGTCACAGCAATAAAAAGTGTCAAAATTTTTAGTGTTGTCAACTAATATCACATTATAATGTTTGCGACAAATTAATAGGGTCAAGGTCAAAATATAGGTCAGGTCACTTGAAGGTCAAGGTCATTTGAAGGTCAAATTTTTAGATTTTTTTGTATTTTTTCATGTTTAATGACTATTTGCAGTTTAGTTACTATTTGCATTTTAATGACTATTTACGAAGCGGGCAGTTTGGCCTTTGATTGGAAGGCATTCTTGTTCACCATATGGCCGCAACACACTGACGCTTGCGCGTCTATGGCAGGTCTCCCTAAATGAATTTGTTTAGTTCCAGTGGTTCTCAGCAATATGTCATCCTTTTGTGTGGATCTTTATGCAGTCTTACATCAGTGGGAAATTGCTACCTGTTCTAAATATTAAATTTCTCCATCAGTTTCTTTAGTGTGTCTTGATTGATGGGGCGAGAATTCTGTAAAAACGTAGGCATGAGACCGCCAGGACCCATTACAAATGATTTCCCAATATCTGATTTCACTTTTAAAGCCTACATTATATTCCCAATCTGATGTGCCTCAAAAAATTTACATGGTTTGAAGTTCTCAATTTGGCAGATTTACTGGAAAAATTGGTTTTGTATCGACAACAGTCGTACAAATGACGACAGTGGCCAAATACCATACTGATATTATGCCAGACATAAATTGACAGTTTTCGCAAGACATTTTATGCTGTGCACGTAGATATTGATAAAACTTAATGGGGCGTAAATACTCTAAAACATAATATTCCTTTCATTATTTACGGAACAATGTCGCTTTTATGGAGCCACTGGTGATCCCGTTAAGAACATGGGACTAATCTCAGTCACATGGACGAAAGCTTTATGGTCATTAACCGTCTTTGGCAGCAGATGTCGATAAAAAATAAACAGTCTAAAAAGAAATGTGTATCAAAATGTGTAACAGCAGCTTGGGAAATGTACGATTTTGCTTAACTACAGAATTTATCGTTTTGTCTTTCACTGGAACAACAACAAAACAACGTAATTTTCAGTTGTTCTCAAATTAAAGAGGCTTTAACGATGATATCATTCTTTGATGTTATCGCCATAAAGAGGAGAGACTGAACGGAGGACATACGCAATAGCCAACAGTTGTATACCCGCTAAAGCTCACTGCCGCAGGGGGTACAAAGCACAGGTGAATATTGCAGTTGGCAAAGGAATGCGGGCAGCCAAAGAGACAAGAACATCTCCTAAATGGTTAACAGTAGAGCACAGGCGAAAGCCTTTATGCTAAACTACACTTACAAAAGTTGAACTAGTTTTATCCCATAAAATCGGGGCGGATAACTATATAAACATGTTTTTGCAAAATATCCACAATAAGAATAATTTCCTCAACACAACCGCCTACTTTGTGCAATGAATATTTCAACATATCTACGAATTGTGTTACATGGCACTTACGAATTACAGATTTATTACTCACACGATGAGGGAATTAATTGCAAGTGTTGGCATGAATGCTAAATCAGTGACGCAACAAGCCGGTTATCGATCATTTACGTGACAATCTGTACATTAACAATTCCAATCATTTCCACATTATTTGTCTTTTCAGAAAATTGTAGTCATTGTTCTTATAATGTAATGCACCTTCTGTTAGCTTCAACTGCAGACTAAAGGAAACAATATCGTGTAAAATTTTGTTCATGTTTAAACTGGGGCTAGGACGACTAGCAATTTTATTAGTCGACTAGTCGGGTTCATCACTAGTCCAGACTAGTCGTATTTAGTGCAAAATACTGTCACTTGTTGAGTGAAAGTAGTTCAAATCTCTGCGTAACACATGTCTGTTGACCAACACAACACATAGACGCACACGTTTAATGGATTTAACATCATTGAGAACGTTGCTCACATCAAATGTTACACACATATTTTCTTATATTCTTGTATTGTATTATTTAGGTCAACATGTTATGAATTAATGTAATTAGTGATCTTTTTGACCATTTGTCTTAGTTGACTAGTGAATTACTGGTCGACTAGTCGAGACATACAACTCAACTATCATCTAGTCTAGACTAGTCGTCCGAGCCCTAGTTTAAACCAAATTTACCCAAATGAAAATAGAGGTATGATAATGTTCGATATGTTCGATAACAGTTGATAAATTTTGCCACAACTTCCGAACACAGGTTTCGAAAGCCTGTGGCTGAATACAAGTCCATTGATCTAGTCAATACTGGATCACATGCAGAAATTAGGCCTTTCCGCGACAGAGAAACTCATGCTGCATGAGAGCGGTACATTTAAAAAAGATTTCATTCTAAAATAAACTACACTCCAGATACTTATACATCTTAATAAAGCAATTCCATTAAATTTTCATTTCACTCATTTCAGGTGATGCATCTAGGAGAGAACAAGACAGAGAAGGAAACTTTTGGTACACACTTTAAAATACTGCTGCACAATGAAAAATGTAGCCAATAGCTGAATTAAGGTGTCCACATGGAAATTTACACTCGTACAAACACAAATAATAACTGTGATTTCGAAATTAATTAATTAAAACAAGAGGAGTCAGATTAACTGCAAAATAATCATGCACTCAAATTACGTGCATTACTGTTTACCTTATTTGCAATTCCTATTCCGATTTTTTTTCCAAAATCACTTACTTAGATCTGAGTATCTTGTACATATATAAATTAAAATGTAAATTTTCGATAGCAGTAGCAATTGTGAATATTTATGTTTAGTAGTAGTAGTTGTGTGAGTGTGTTCGTATATAAAATAAATAATGTTAAGCAATACATAAGCGTCTTGCACGAAGAAGAAACTTTGTTCCATTGATGTTTTCCCACAAGGGAATCGAAATAAAATCTCGAATACAGGATTGACATTAGAAGTAATGTTGGATACACGCACAGCGACCTTACAGAAATCCTTTTGTTGCTAACCTCTCTTAAAGGTCAGTGGTTTTACAAGAAACACTATAAAGATGCCTTCTTAGAAAATAAATGCACCTCGAAAGCCTTGAAATAGTCTCATTCCACGTGGCGTGTACTTTGGTTGCCACTTTCAAAGGGACGGGCCACAATGGCGCAACCATAAAAGACAATGTAGCCATTCGCAATGGTGACGTTCATACAGGTTGAACTTGACCTGTAGAGCTCTTCAGCTCTTTCTTTATTACAGAAACATACGAACACTTTCGATTTACTCAATCCGACAGAAATAATAGCCCGTTAGGATGTCCCCTGTTATTGATAAATTGATAAGGGGTAGTTTCGGCTTATCCGAACTGATGCTATTGGCTGTACTAATACACTAAACGGCATACTTTTATTTTAAATTGTATTCGTTTGGGTTTTTTTTCTGAAAGACAAAGATCTGTATGAGTGTGTATGTGGGTTTTGTTTTTCAACATTTAAAAATACAAAAACAAAGAAAGAGATACCCAGTCTACCTGATTACATACTTACAGCTTCAGAATTAGCTCTATTTGTGATGGGAAGAAAAGAAAGAAATTGTCCAAGTCCAGAGTTCTGTTTGATGTATGTAAATAAATGATGAATCTGTGAATGGTTGAACTTGTTTTTCATTGAAATATAAACAGTATTATTCTACTTTGTTTAAGCGAAAGAATTCCCAGGACATATATTTTTTAATGCTTTACAAAAAGAGAACGGTTTACAAAGGTGTGACTGTTTCACCGTTAACAAAGTAACAAACCATTGAATATTTGAAGTGGATTGTTTTGTGATAAAATTTACTCAAAATATCAAAATTAATGTTCACATAAAGAATAGTACACAAAGTAAATAATAACTATGTATTGTTATGTTTATGATTATGTTTATCTGTTTAAAAAATTAAAATTTTCATATCAGATCTGTTCGATAACTTACGATAACTTATTAGAACTTTATTAATTGACGATTTGACAGCACGATGAAATTTTTGGCTTAAATTCGTAAAAGAAAGGTTATGAAATTGCGAGAGAGTAAAATTATGTGCTATATGTTTAAATCTACTTAATATTTCTTCATGTAACTCACAATGTATATAATCCGTTTGTTAACAGCAGATTTGACAGCACGGTGAAATTTTTGGCTTAAATTCGTAAAAGAAAGGTTATGAAATTGCGAGAAAGTGAAATTATGTGCTATATGTTTAAATCTACTTAATATTTCTTCATGTAACTCACAATGTATATAATCCGTTTGTTAATATTTAATGTATAATAATAACTCAGTAATAATATTAGGTTTGAATTATGCAATGTTATGAAACCTTTGAAATAAACACGATACCTTAATTTGTGCTATCGGCATTTTGATTTTGTCAATGTTATATATTATACGAGGTCTACGATTAAAATCAGCTGAATCGAGTATTATATAATAAATAGACTAAATTAATTGTTTAGCATAAAGGCTAACATGGTCATGATCGGGAACCTAGGAGGAACTCGCTAGGTTTTAGTCAACCCACCCACTAGGATCCAGTGCACCTCATTGTCAAAAATAAAGTTTAACAGGACATCACTTTTTTTTCGTCTAAAAACGTTAATTATCTTCAAGGAACGCATGTTCTTTGATAAACCGTAACATGGACTTGCGCTGAGGGTCTAGCTGGGTGCTTTTAAAGGCGTGGTGGCCAAGTGGGGAGCGAGAACCACTTGGCAGCAAAGGATCTCAGTTCAACAACTGGTGCTGTAGGGGGAGGCATTGGGCAATGTATCAGTCAATCAAAGCCTTACTACACCAAGGTGTAAAATTTGGACACTGACAGAACAGCCTGTTTGGGATGTTGGCTACCCTATTCTCATCACCTCGAGTTCACACATTTTTTAATCTAGAACAACGTAATCTAAAACAGTGCACAAACAATTTATTGTCCACGCTTTGGGTAGGGGTGAGGAGGTTTATTATTGGTTTATTTCTTAAAATTCTGAGTAATTATAGCTGAACAACAGAACTAATACTAAATTGACACAACAGGGTTCATTTGACCATCCTAAACATCCCCCGGAGCAAACACTATAACAAGTCGTGCTAAATAGGTCTAACAGTGGCCGCCGAAGTAAGTTAATGTGGACACACATAAACACGTGCGCGTGTGTATCTGTCTAGGAAACTGTTTTCATATCAAGACTATGATGTCTTACATGTCTTACAGAAAGCTTTCTCCTGCTTATCTATCAACCAATATCATCACTAGTCAGAGCCGAACAGATTATGTAATAAAGTGCCTGCCATCTACTAACCGTTGTGTATATGTTGGGAGTACTCATACTTTCCATGAAAATATTTTCCTCTTCAAAACCCTTCTTCTCCCGTAAGTGGAAAGAAATGCAATGAAAAGTAAAATATAAACTACCTTATTTTCTTGTTTTGAACTACAACCCTCGTAGTCATTTCACAACACACGGTAGACGTCGCCTTTGATGTCCCTCAATGTGACAGTGGTGGTGCCACCTCATGCCAAGAAATAAGAAATACAGTAGAGCCTACTTTAACAAGCCACTGCGTCGTGCAGCCACCTGGCATTTACGCCCAATATGTAGATTTTGTTCAAACCGTATTTCTATATATATATATATATATATATATCTTTTACGGCGAATACTCTAATAACGTTGAGGGAACAAAAATGGTAACAACAAGGGTTTGGAGCAAATTAGCAGCTGCTTTCGG
>JBCAUI010278301.1:0-15817 GCA_038406195.1 Haplosyllis anthogorgicola
TCTGTGTAAGATATGAAGTCTCTATGATCAGTAGTGTGCTCAGGGCAGCTGTGCACAGACGACAATGACAATGACAATGATGACGACGACGGACAATTCATGATTCTATATGCTCTTTGGCAATTATGCCAAATGAGCCAAAAAACTAAGAGCCCCGTACGCACTGTACACATCTCAAGGTTACAAAACAATGTTCATCTACAGTATCCTTTTAGTTACAAAGCTGTCTCCTCCGATAGAGCTGTGTGTATTTAGACGGATCGAAGCTGTTAACATCTCACCTGTGTTGAAGGTTAATAAAGACAGTCTTTGACGCAGGGGCACATGTTTAACTGCAGATGCCACCCTTTATCCTCCATCACCCACCATTCATCCCTACCTAGCATTTCCTTTTGTATTGGCTCTAAGTAATTCGCTTCGCTTGTCGTTCGTTTACCATAATAACATGCTGATACCAAAAGATACTTACATAACCAGAAGTGGCAACGACGGTGTCAGGTAACGTTAAACCGCTGAAGCTCCCAAGGAGGTTATCGGAATACGAATTACCATCGTAGACAAACAAATAGTCGTACGAGCACTCCGTCTTCATGGATCTGAAGTTTAGCGTTATGTAATTGCTTCCATTTCCTGGAATGTATAACAAAAGAACGGTGAAAGTACTATTAATAATAATCGATGTTTCTTTAAGTACAGCTGGGTTTGCCTTGCACGAGTACAAGTAAACAAGTATTCGTACATTGATGACATTTTAACTCAACCTCTATTCAATTAAATACATGTACATGTTATCGTGATAATGTTCCACCCTTTTAGATGAAGAATACGTCCATGGGATTTAAGACAGACAACGGCCATAACAACGATGACAACAGTTCAACTGTAGTTGAACTCCTTTTGCAAGGACACTTTGGACTTTGGGCGTAAATGTCCAGAGGTGGCATGGTGTCTTTGCAAACGGGATTTTTGAGCTAACGCAGTAAAATCAGTGACAATTTAGAGACACCATTCCTGATACACTTCACTGTTACTTGTCCGAAGGAACAAATAGAAATAGTGAATATGGATATGGTGGTGGTCTTGCAAAGGGGGGTTATTTTCTGAGTAACTTTATGTGTTACTTCTAAAGTCTGATGGTCTTGCAAAGTTGGTCGTGCAAAAGAAGGTCTGCCCAAAGGAAGTTCCACTTTACAATCATATTCCAACACAAAATTTACATGTATTTGCCAAAACTTAGGGGAGGATGTCCGCCAACTGGTTTAAATTAGATGTCCGGGGGCCGTACTGGGCATGTTGTCCTTGAATTTCCTTGCAATCGAGGGTCCTCGCAAAAGAGGTTCGACTGCAATGCATCATAGTGAGCGTTTGACATTTATGGTCGCTCACATGTGCACCAAACTGAAAGGGTGTTCGCGCAACATAGATCTTACTGTATTTGACGGGTTGGAAAAAATAAACTCAGCTTATTAATCACGAACTGTCAGATCCGAAGTCAGCTATTTCCAAACCACGCAATTAACATTAATTTAGCTTTATTATATAACATTCTTTGTGACAACGGCTTGCACTGTGCTGCCATTTATTAAAAAGCAATTGTCTATTCGCCTATTCGTACTTCCATTTAAATAGATTTACCATTTTGATCTCGATCATTTCCATCACGTCACTTTCGAATAAAAATAAAGACTTTTTGTAAGAATAGTTCAAGAAAAGATTCACGATCAAAGAGAATTTGAATTAGCTTCTTGGGATTATATTCTGTGACTGGCACTGTACCTATTTAGTATGACTTTCGTGCAAAAGTATCAAACGTCAATACCGTATTTCCTCTAATTTTGGCACCAGACGCCAAGACCAATTTGTCAGAAGATGCTTTAATTTTAAATATTAAAATGCTCGATGTTACTGATGCTAAAATCTGGGGGGTTTTTAGGGGGGGGGTTCGACCAAAACAGATTTAAGTATCCTACAATGATTTCCTTAATTATCTTTGTTTCAAAATGTTCGAAGCGGTATCAAAATTATGGAATAATACGGTAAACGCAACTCTGCAATTTCAGTCAATTCAGATAACTAAAGTCAGCAATGCCATTTCAAAGTTACATCAATCTAAGCCAAGAATCTGGGCCTGGATGACAAATAGCATTTTCCAGAACTCCTTTAACTAATATACAGGCAGGGCACCACGTCAAAATCGATATTTCTTTGTAAAATTTAATGTAAATTTTGTTTCGATTTTTCTCAATTTTGTCCGAGAATATCGAACATCTGGCGTAAATTTCCCAGCCTGGAAATGTGGTGGTAAAATGCGTCTTCCGTGGACATGTACTTGACCTTGCGTGCCAATATTACAGAATGAATATAATCCGAGTTGAATGTGCCACAGTGAATACAGCAGCATCTGTGTGATCAATATTTCATTGGTTAGGGGGCAATCGCTTAGTGGCGGATATAAACAACTATCATCAATGATGCACGTTCGAATTGCTAAGTAACCATGGGAAGAGAAACACAGTATAATATGGCGCATTAGTTGTTTTGTCCATGCCACACAAATCGATGGACGTCGGTTCTGGAATGTTTCATTTTGTGCGAAGAGGACAATATGAAGCTCCTTCTTTTCTGATTACTTACTTCGGTTGAGGATTGAAGAATTTAATTCCGCAATATGTGCTTTTCTTTTTCAGTTGTATTAGCTTTCATGACTTTCCATAAAAAATTCCTAATTACAAGAATTCCCCACATATCGAAAGCGATTATATGGTATCACTAAAATTGTCGTGTGTAAAATAAATGAAGAAACAATGTATACCGGGCAACAATTGCGGTAATTAACATTACTAAAACATATCATATCATCTATTCTCTTCTACATGCATCGTTGCTGTTACTGTAATTTGCATTGTCGATGGTTTCGAGTCTTATTTAAGCGCTCATCTCCGGTTTATCGTAACACCTGGTTGCATTTATTCACGAGGTAAGATGCCCAAATATGCTAAAACCATATGCTTCAACCATGTGTAAAGTTTGTCCAGAATTTCCTCACTCCGCTTTCCTATGACTAACATGAACCACAGGCAAAGCCATTGTTCAGAAAAAAACAAAATGTAAAAATAAATCTTGAAGTTCAGTGTGAAGGTCACAGTGACCCATTTAAAGTGATACCGGTAACGTTTATGACATTCACAATCTTCGTGCTACTTGACCGTTTTACAATCATACCGCAACCAGACCATGCTAATGGGCCTAAAAATCATCATATCTATCTCATATCTATCAATCATTTCGCTGAAAATATTATGCCAACTGTGGCAATGTGTGAATAAACTACAGTAGAACTTGCTTGAACAAGCCACTGCTTTGAGCGGCCACATGGCATTTACGGCCAATTTATGTTGTGAGTAGGGTGGCCCCTCAAAGCAGGTTCTACTGTATTGCGACGATTCCACGAAAAGCAGCATCGAACTTCATGCTGTGGCTGCGGGTGGCTGACGGAAAAAAGACCGATCTTTTGTGTCGGTCCATGTATTTTCCCCAAATTGACGAATATAACGACTTTACCCTTACCCTTACCAGCCTAACGGTCAGCCTTGACCTTCATCCGCCGCTAAGGCCCTGGCCTATGAATATGCATTATCCAAGGGTCACGTCCTTGACCTAGATTCCACCAATATATAATAGCCCTCTGCTCGCGTTCAGGCAGTGCACACTAGACCATCCCCATGCATGTATCATATGTGGTAATAAACGTAGTCATCGTAACGCCTCGGGTTAGTGTTATATGTACAACGCGCAGCATAACCCCACGACAATGTATACTTTTTGCACGTTACGTTTCACGTAATAACAAAGTTAAAGATATCCTTTAGTCTACACCAATTTTGTTTGACGTGACAAAACAGTGCATGAACGTGATAATACCGTACTGGTAAAACATTTCCAAAACATGTTTCTTTTTCCCAAGCTAAGTGGAGCGATTCATGATTTATTCTTTAAGTGTGCTCTGCACCAGTTGGTAAATGAGAGTTTAGATATCTGGGATCGACGATTGCGCCAAAAATGACACTACACAGTACAGACCATATTTATTACATTCCTATTTATAGGGGTTAATGCAAA
This sequence comes from Haplosyllis anthogorgicola, assembly GCA_038406195.1. Taxonomy (NCBI): domain Eukaryota; kingdom Metazoa; phylum Annelida; class Polychaeta; order Phyllodocida; family Syllidae; genus Haplosyllis; species Haplosyllis anthogorgicola. The sequence continues at coordinate 4,120 of JBCAUI010278301.1, forward strand.
TATGCATAGCAAAGTGTATCTCCCCATTTATTCACATTGAATCGATGCACCAGTAGGATACGATGATGGTGATCACTAACACCGTCTTGCTGACGACAATAACGACGACAAAAAGATTCTGTCTAACTTCAACTGACATCTAATTCCATTTTGTATCACAAAACCATAACAAAACCAATCTTATGCGATCCACTGTTGTGTGCCATTGCAGTTTCTATTTCAATGACTATGAGGAATATCATGAGTTTAACGCTTTACTTGATACATACAATTTTTCGTATCTGCTGCAATGCTAAAAATGTTAATTAAACTAAACGTACACTTGTTTGATATGTGCATGCATTAAGCTTTTTAATAAGGTCACATTATTCAGCGATAAAAATACAAAACTGAATCTCATCCCATGTGCCTAAAGGTAGCCTGTTAAGGACTTTCCCTGCTGGTAAAGTATTTTTGCCGCTTGACTGAACAAGGACATTACGTAATCAATCTAATTGTGACATGTTTGAAGTAGCTGAATCCAGGGGTTTGAAACGAAGCAGCTATTTATTGCTCGGATAATTCACAACTGCACGTACATGTATGAACATGCCTAACTTCCAACGCATTGAAAATTATGATAATCTTGTGAATGGTAATAGCATATATACGTAACATAGTTCTTCCCAATGTATGGTCACATACTGACTGTACTCGCCACATTACAAAAGTACGTCAGAGAAAAAAAAACAACACCAAAGAGATTAAACTGTAAATATTGCAAATACGGCAGTCCACTGATTACATCTGCAATCCATTGATACTTTTCCATACTTTTTAGAACAACTCCCCAATTTTACATTAATTGAAATTCATATTTTTAAGATGTACTTACATGTACTTCTGTGTGGTTGACTTCTACATGCGTTACTTGACCATTAACCTGAGAACCTGTAATTTAAAAGAGATTAAATTAACTTTAATTCACATTTGCTGGATTTAAATACGTACAGAACGTAATGGAAAGTGAAAGTTCTACAAAATATTATACGGTAATCAAGGTGCGTCTTTTGAAATAAGAATCCAGACTATATTTTCCTTTTTTTTTTCTACACGAAAGTGTGATGTTACAACGTGTTTAAAAAGAGCAAAAAGACCAGGCACGATACTAAATTGAATGTCAGTAAAAAACTCGTTTTCAGCAAATGGACTGAAGTAAAAATTTCTGCACATTTTCCGTTTACATTACAAGCAAAGAATTCTCCTCCCTTAGTAGCATTTGTATAGCAGTGTTTTTATAAAACAGGATAATGTAGGTGGTGCAGAAGAAATCTCATAAATTGACAAAGCCGGGTTAGATAGGGTCATCTGCTTTAGAGATATGTTTCTATGATTGGAAGTAAAAGTAAACACATTTTAATATTTCATCGACCTCATCTTCAGTTGGTTAGTAGGAAACCATTTCCAACTTTTATTCACTCTTCTGCACCTAAGTTGCATTATACGCTATAAGAGGCAAATAATTTGACACATGTACACATTTGTTAACGGAACGTAGTGTAACATGAGAAATATCTTTATTTTCCGATGAATAACAAGCTCATTCAATTCCAGTCTCTAACCGTATCTCGACTTCACACAAACGTAATCCATTTTTGTCTTACCAATAAGACTTCAAGTGACTTTTAGTCGAAGTAAACAGAGACTGATTTTTTTCTCTGTTGAGTAAACCCATGCACTTATATTTCATATTTTTTACTGAAGGCGTTTAGCCCTGAGTGATAACATAACATTTAACAAGTTTTTCCTTAAAACTTAATAAAGACGTGGCTGCTAACGTTTCAAGGTGTCTCCTTGATTCCCGCCACCTCCAATTGAAATAAAAGATTTATGAGGGAACATCACGCTAGTGTCTCAAACTTGGCCAATAACATACACAAACATTTAATTGTTTGGTGTCTACATCCAAAAGTTCCTTTGGCTTGTTTCACAACGTCGGCTACAAGTGTAAAGTGACATTGAGGCGATCTTATGTCGTTTAAATGATTTTTTGAGTGCATCAAGCTGCAAGGAATGCTTTCCCATAGCCTTTGTATCAGATTGTTTTGTTTTTCTTTTTGGATTCATGGCCTGAACGTTGTTTTTGTCTCGACAATAAGTGTCATAACTACTTTCATACGGACGCAATAGTCCTTAAGGGTGTTTATTTATAACAATACATTTTGATGGTAATGGCTTGTTTGTGTTTACTCCGAGTAAGGCTACGTTTTTTATTTGTTGGATTACATTTCCTGTCACCGTGGAAAAAAACCGCTTAGTATTTTAAGAAAAGACTTCGACGTTAACCAATTTAAGTAAATTACGATGCTACCAGCCGACACTGTAAACTATTAAGAGTTATAGTCACTTTTTCCAGTCACTCTTCCAAAACATTTTGTTAATACAATGTAATCCAAGAAATATACAAAGGACTGAACTTACCGTGTGTGATAATATTGTAAATTATGTAGTCAGTTCACGATATTTTTACTGTTGCAGATATGCTAAAGTTATACGTACACTTACCCGAGTGTGTATAAATGTATCTCGCATAAATGAAATTCAGACTACGAGATGCTGGGGTTTTTTTTTAAGACTTCTTCATGTTTATTCTTTTACTCTATATAATTTTGCAATACAAGGCTCTGGTTTCAAATCGGCATGATCTTGAATATCATTCGTAGGTTTAGCCTTGTTTTATTTTATTGTCTGGATTACATTTTCCGCCGTACTTTGATATTGCCGCACTGACTAGTTCTGTTGGAAGTCGATTCGAGCAAATTCTTTATCTTATTCATAATGGCATTTCGGGCCCCAAGTTCCATTTTCCCGATCGCCGTCGTCTCGAAACCCCACCAGTGCGATGTAATCCAAAAATGATGAAAACAAAATACCACGCACACCAGGACCATCAACAAAGTAATTTTTCACGATTCTTTCGTTTTAAGAAACCAATTGTTACACGATTATGCATTACCATTTCAGACTCCCTACATGCTGGTTCGACACGCGAGTTAGTAGATACGAATTCACTTCAAACCATGCTACATGTCATGCAGCTTCTAAGTATATGGTTCCCACTCGTGAGGTGTAATTACACGATATGTAAGCAAACACCGCCGGCGGATTCATGCAGATTGGAAACTCTTGAAAGTCACATCAAATTACAATATCCTAGTATTAAGCTGGTGCCCGCTAGGGGGCCAGCTTTATTTGATGGATTGAAATTCGTTGTAAGTGAAAAAGTACCATATTTCACAACAGTCATGTGTGTGTTGAGGGTTTCTTGATTCTTGACACACCAGCTGCTGCTGGGTAGTAAAGTCCTGCTATCAGATGGGATGTGTGGTCTATCTGATGCAGCCATTTTGACATCAACACACACACGCACACACACAGAGTCGATGGATGCAGCAGTCAATATTTATGTATGTAATTTACAAAAGGTACAGAAGAGAGCAAAATTTTACAAATGGGAAACTTATTTTCAAAGTAACCTTTTGGGGCGGGGGACCAGCTATGTATTCTTTGAATATCTCGTTCCCTTATGTACGAATATGAATGTTGCACAGACATTCATAAAGCGTAACTAAATAACCTTTATTTGTGTTATGTTCTCTACCAAAATAAAACCAACGTCTTTTTTTCCAAATGTTTCCAATCAGTTGTACGTTTAGGCGAAAACTGTATGCAAATCCTTATTGACAGAAAGCATGGATATTGTAAACTGATAAACCTAGAAAACTTACCTGGTGATACCTCTGGACTGACAATGACGTCAACGTTTGGCATATCTTCCGTGATGATGATATCTCTTTCCCTGTAATATTTCTCGGCCGCTGGGTCGAGCACCAACAGCCGTACGGACCCAGGGTCAGCCTTAATCTTGGAGACCACGTCCTGGTGAGAGGCGTCTAAAATACTGCTCCCGTTAACGGCTACGATCTTATCCCCTTCCTTGACCCCGGCGGTCTCGGCCGGGGAATTCTCATCCACAACCCCTATGAAGTGCCCGGCTTTACCCTTTTCAGCATGCAGGTTGAAGCCGTAACCCTGAAAATCCACCCATTTCTTCAGGGTGCAGGAGCGGATGCGAGGGGCGTCCGATGGGATTTCGGAGGCTGGAAAAAAATCAAGCAAAACGTAACATTCGGTTAGTGGCTGGGATACATGCAATAACAAAACAATTTTTTTTATCCCTACACTAATTTCAATTGATTTTTTTAAAAGTGTTTACGAATTCACTAATGCACAATGGAATAATAATAAAGTTATTGTATTACTTACAGAACTCTATCATGCCAAAACAGGCTTATTCCACAAAATGTATGACTAAAGGTTGTTGTTTAATGTGTACGTTTGTTAAATACGTTTTAAAGGAAATGTTAGCAATTAAGCAACTACCTTTAATGCACTGTAACATTGACAGAAACTGTTACTTGTTTTCAAGAAAACTATTAAGAGGCTCAGGTTCTAATTGAGCTTTTAGTACATGTCATTAGTGGTATCAGGGAATTATAGTTGTGAAAGCAAAGGAATATTAAGTTATAACGTTTGGGCCGTCGCTGCTTTTTAACGACCAATGTCGTTTTCCTTTTTCTTGTAAATAACGACTCATGAACAGGGATAAATATTCCTAAGATCATCTCAGATCGATCAGATTCTTGGATGCGTCAGTTGACATTTCAGTCTCCACGATTTACCTCACTGTTGAAAACGTAAATTCTAATATTTAATATATTGATCAATTATTTGCTTATGCTTGTTCACTGTGATAGTACTTATATATATTCGCGTACATGTAAAAGTACTTAAATAGCTCAGAAATTTACCTATAAATTTATCTTAATAAAACACGTTTAAAACTTGCGAATTATCAGACCGTTATTTCTTACAAACGTGTGCAATGTGGTAGGGGGAAACCTTATATTCTTTCATGTGGCCAATGCCAAGCACAACAGGTAATAATTTACTATCCTCCGATACAGCTTAGTTCACAAATATAAAAGCGCGAACTCCCACGACAAACGTAAACCAAAGCCTGGTGACGGTGTTTGAACATAATTAGACACTCTTAAATTAACACTAATAATATCAACCATAGTTTCTACCTTTAGAAAGGTCATCGTATATGCAGTAACATTTTATGGTGGTGGTATCATTTTAACCGTATTGTAATCTATACACTTAGGTTTTAATAATAGCTGATCGTGCACTTTATATGGGACATGCGGATAAATATAGTGCTGAAGGTGACACTATTTTACGTCCTAACTAATGGCGGATAAGGTTGCCTCTGAATGTGTGTACATGGATAAATTTACGACACATTTTAATAACGAGAAATTCCAAACACATTTAGTTTTGCGTCTCGAGTATGCGATACCAATGCAGGGGAGGATGAGTGGCAAATGAAACAATAGTACAGTACTGTGGCCGGTAACATTGGGGTTACAAAAGGCATTTAACTGAAATAAAATTAAACTGAAAATAAACGCTTCGATATGTAGCATGCCTGAAACTTAATGCATAATTACATAATACCCAACGTTACATATTATCACGATAATACGACGGAAAGTACGTGAAAGATATAGCGGAAATTACCACATGATATGGAATAAAACGACAAAAAAGCTAGTTTGCAGAAGCGTGTCGTGACGTTTCAGCTGGTTGGGGAACAAAACGACGTTAGTAACGTTAGTGAGTAGCATAAAATGTAGATCCAACACCATCTGGCACTACAAACAAAATATATACGCTGCACAAATGATCTCAATTCTTCGTATCCCAGTGAAGGTACTCGGAATTATCCCTTAGCCAGATACAATTTAATTTAGTACTGACACCGCGTTATCTCCTGCAACATAAATTAATTTTAAGTTATACATAGAATGTATGAAGTTCAAAGTGCATTCGTGTGTTAGCGTGCGCCCAATTCCTTGTGTCCACATAGCATCTGTATACATGCATTTTTGTCGGATTTAAACTCGACAATATGTTTAGTGATTTCCCTTTTCCTGTATATTTAGCTGCGACTATTGCTACTGCCAGCTGTTAATGAAGACCCATCTCCTTGTAGCGAATAGCCGATGTTAGTATTGCTGGAGCGAAGTGTGTCTCACCTACTATTACTGCATTTACTTCAGGAGCAGGTTCTGGCTCCCTTATTTCCTCAACTTCAACTTTGGGTTCGGACAAAACTTCTACGGCACTACTTCTTGAGATCACATTCCTCTCCTCAGCGTCTCCGACTATAACATTGGACATGCCGCTAGTTATCGTAACTCCCCGAGATGTGTAATATTCTTCGCCTTCAGGTTCGATGGCCAAAAGACGCACTGTTCCCGGCTGCGACTTGATGCGGTTGACCACCTGTGCGTGCATTTCCGACTGGATATTTGCATCGTTAACTTCAATGATGTGGTCTCCATCCCGGAGGCCTGCAGCTTCGGCCGGGGAACCAGCGTCAACCCTGCCGATAAAGTGTCCCTTTTTGCCCTGCTCTGCTTGCAAATTGAACCCGTATCCTTTGAAGTCGGGCCAAGTGTGTATGATACATAGTCGCGGGCTTGGACCTTCTGTTGTACAGATTTTAGTTCCATGTTCCAGCAATTGCAAGTGTGGAGAAAAAGAAGGAAATAATAAACAGAATTTAGTTTATTGGGAATAACAACTTGTACAATTGGTAGCAAGAATCATAATAATAGGATTAACTATTTTGTACAAATAATTTTTTGTGTGTAAACTAGTTTGTAATAAACCTTTTGTGTAAAGTAATTTCTTAAAAGTAATTTATTACATTAAATAGCTCATACTTAATTTAATTCAGTCATTAATTCGGCAAACTAAAAGTTGCCTTCAGGCCACACAATGTATGTGACTGAAGTCTGCGAATAAATCTCCATGAATAAGTGAAGCTTGATTGAAAATTGATTCAACACTTCATATTTCAGCGCTTTGTACTTTTGTATGCATTTGAAAATCGTTCATCGATTTGAACCAGGGCTGATCCAACCTCAATCATTTATTGGACTTTAAACCCATCATAAATTCTATTCTTTTCTGGCACGGTATCTCACCTTTTTCATCAGCATTATTATTCACTTCCTCAACCTCAACATGTTCATCATGATCACCTTCATCATCGAAGTCCATGTGGTTGACGCCTCTCTCTCTAGCTTCTCCGGTTATTATGTTCGGCATGCCGCCGTGAATGGTTATATTCCGACTCGTGTAATATTCCTCTTCGTTTTTGTCAATCACAAGTAACCGAACCATATTGGGTTGACTTTTGATTCGACCAACGACGTCCGCGTGGCTGCCGTCTTGGGCATTAACGTCATTGACTTCAATAATGTGGTCACCTTTCCGGAGTCCGGCCTCTTCTGCCGGAGATCCAGGCTCTACTTTACCAACAAACTGACCAGGGATATGTTTCTCTGCGTGAAGGTTGAATCCGTACCCTTGAAAATCTGGCCAGATTCGCAGGATACACAGGCGAGGGCTCGGACCAGCATCTTCTATTATCTCCTGCACTTCATTTTCAACTGTGAATGTGGTAGTGCACCAGTGATGTTTCGTAGTGTACGCACATGCAGTAAATTTTTTGGATAAAATCGGACAAAATATTAGACATACGTATAGCACACATAGACACAGTAGAAACACATACACGAAATCTGTAACGCTGGACTTATGGTTGGACGATACTTAACGAGAGAAAGGACAGACATATCTACACTTTCAACTAACAACACTTAATATTTTGTGCGTTTTTGATAAAGATTTAAAACTGACCGTGAAACATGGCAAAAGCATAACACCTGGCTGTTTACAGTAACGAATATGTGTGCATGCGGTCAACAAGGACTGAAGCTTTATAACACAGCGAGTAAGCACTCTAACGAGTATCTTTGTGATTTTCATTATCTTAAAATTTTAAGACCGGTACTGTAGTCGGCTGGGGATGGTGAGTCTTACCCTAGTGTGTCCACAAGAAACAAGATTAAAAACTAACATTAGTTTAAATCTTGTGTCTCACCTGCTTTGGGCACACTCCTGTCTTCAGCTTCTCCAACTATTACATTTCGCATGTACCGGGTGATGACTACACCGCGATCACTGTAAAACTTCTCACCAGAGGGCTCTATGACAAGCATCCTCACTGTGCCTGGTTTAGATTTGATGCGCTCGACCACCTGAGCGTGCGTCTCGTCTTGAACATTGTCATCGTTGATTTCTATGATGCGGTCTCCCTCGCGAAGACCTGCAGCCTCCGCCGGAGAGTCCCGATCAACTTTACCAATAAACTTTCCGGGCTTGCCCTTCTCTGCATGCATATTGAAGCCGTATCCCTGGAAGTCGGGCCAAAGACGCAGTATGCACAACCTTGGACTAGGACCGTCGTCGTCATCTTTTATTTTGTAACAAGTTCGATCGATCCGGTTCGATTGACAAGTGCACGGTGAAAAGTGAACACACACACGGACGCATGCAGGGTGGGTTAAAAGCAAAATAAGAAACACAACAAATCATTAGACAGTGAAAATCACACAGATTACTGCAGCAACCGATTTAAATTTATTCTCTGACGTAAGTTTTGCTCCCAGTTTGTGTTTATTTTATCATATTCCTGAAGGAGGTAATGAAAGAAAATAATTAGCAAAAAATCAGCAGTGTACAAATCAGCAGTGTACAACATTTTGAAATATTTCTGTTCTTTGTCTGATTATTTTTGAGCTGAATGCCCTCTATTGGGCATTGAGCTTTCTGTTTTCACCAGATTTTGCTTTGATTTCTGGCCTGATTTCTGTTCAAGTTGCCAAGGACGTCACATGTCACGTGACAGACAAAATGGCGGCATGAAGCTTGGTAGTGGACAGGTTATCTTGTTTAAATGAGGGAATAAGAAGCTAAATTGTCTTTGTGCGTTTATTTTGCCTCTTTCAGTAAAATGTAACACTGGAAACAAAAGTTACGTTACTATAGTTCAACCATGTAATTTTTGTTCTGATTTCTGTCTTTGTACATTATGCTACACATTACTATCTACCAAGTTGAGAAATCAAAATACTATATCTTCAATAGCCTTGCAAAACAGAAATGGAATCCTTTTTTGGCAAATAATCTTTTACAGTAGCACGTAAATCAAGTACTGTTGATCCGGGTTGACACGACTGTTTCTCTGGATTGATTGCTGTGCTAACCTGGATCATTTGATAAATCCTTTGATCCAGATTTGGTACATTTTAACATTCACATTGTAGGTTTTCTTATTATAACACTAGATTTATGTGTGGGCCGCCCCCAGTTTCCCTCTCTAAAATGACAGTGTACAAGAATATTTCTTTAATCTGAAATCTAACAGTGGTACTGCCAAATTAGCAGTCATTTGTTTAAAATTGGGTCCATATTGAACATGCACAGAGATTTTGGAAAGTGTCCAATCGTGGCGGCAGACTTCTTTGAGTGGTATCATCTTCATGAACTTGTACAAATGTTACAAAGAGCGAACTTTCCGTCAGTCATTACTTGTTCACGGTCTCTTTGAACAAACACATTTAGCATGCCAGATAAGGCAATACATTTTACAAAGAATATTTTTGTTACTGTAGCATGCAAAATATGTTATGTACTGAAAGCCGCACACATGTTTAGCTAGCAAGCTATTTAGCTGCCAAAAAATATCTCTATCTATTATTTTGTTATCTAAATTGGGTTTGTATAATACTCTTTACACATGCAACTGAATTATTCACCAAATGCAGATAAGGTTGCCTACACTCTATTTCTAAACGTCCTAATATGAAATCGTCTCATATAATCATATGAAGTGTGGGATTGAATGTAAAACATGGGTTGGCGAGGATTTAACTAAATTTAAAGGTACAAAAAACAATTTGTTCACTCAAAATATCTGAATAAACAAACGAAGGGGGATCTACAAAATAAATCCTTGATCCTTGCTAAAATGTAAAGAAAATAATAATCGCGAAATCATCACACAAAACAATGAAACTAAATGCGTAAATTTTACCTCGATTTGTCGCGACATGGACAGCAACAGCAGCAGCAACAGGCGCAGGTTCGGGGGAGGGTTCGCGCCCTCCTCGCTCCTTGGCCTCTCTTACTATAACGTTGGACATCGTACTGGTGATCGCTATCCCCTTCTGGTTGTAATATTGCTCTCCGTCCGGCTCGATCACTAGCATTCGCACGGTGTTTGGTGTGGACTTGATGCGGTTTACAACCTGTGAGTGGTTCTCTTGTACAACTGAAACATCATTGATTTCTATGATGCGATCACCTTCGCACAATCCCGATGCCTCAGCTGGAGAGTTGGGGTCAACCTTACCGATAAACTGTCCGGGTTTACCCTTCTCTGCGTGCAAGTTAAACCCATATCCTTGAAAGTCGGGCCAGATACGGAGGATGCACAGCCGTGGTTTTGGAGCATCTGTATCGCCAGGTTGGTTGCGGAGGATTGTCAAGTTTTCAGCCCAGGGTACACACATGGTAGGGAAAGCGTAAAAAGAACAAATAAAAACGCATCATTAGGACTGGGTTAAACAAAATAACACGAATTAAGTTGGAACTTAGTACATGTGGATTACGAAACTTCAAGAAAAAACACCATAGTATATATCAAATATGACATAGCTTCAATACTGAGTCTGGGCACACGGCATTTACGTTAAAGACAAAACATACGAATTTCATCAATCATGGTCACTCTGTTTCCAAGGTTACGCATGATTTTATTCAGTGGAACCATGTAAAGGTGGTAAGCATTGTTAACGGAACAAAGGTTGTAAATGAATATTCAATTAAAAACAATTTCTGTTATATTCACGTTTTTACAGTTCGGGGTGACATGCGCAACGAAGCATGAAGTAACAGTTCAAATTGAAGTTCAAATTGGGGGAAACGCAATAGAGTTAAAGAATAGCTTTAGAAATATATGCGAATGAGTGGGTTCTACAACTGCATGATTGTATTTGGGCAAGGATGAGTCATGACCTAGACAGATATACTGTGAATAAGAGCAACATAAAGGTGGATTTAACTCGGAACAAGTTGACAAATTTAACACAACTACAACTTGGAACTGTTAACTGAATAATTTGATAGTTTTTATAAGAGTATGTAAATTACGCAAACCATAGGTATATCTACGTGCAGATTGTTTCGAAATCTGGTAAAACTACATGTATCTTTTAGCCTCATGCTTTCAGCAATGAGGGTCTATGTATCAGACGAAATCTACATATGTGTTCTGGGCCGCCATTGCAAAAAAGTTGACCAGGACCACACACCCCCCCTACCCCCCAGACTGGAGAAAATGCATTTTCAGCAGATTTGGACTCAGTGTCAAAAGTTAGGAAAAAGTTGACCAGGATCATTTCAGATAATTTTAGGAAAAAGTCGGGGGAAGCACGAGGGTCAGTGCTCCTTATCGGCACACCTCGTTTTACAAGCTATTCTGTCCGCATTCTTTCTCTTCTGAACTTTTTTTTCTCTTTATTTTTACATTACCTGTAAAATGCGCGTCCATTCAAATGGACATGCCTAACTTCCAACGCTTTGAAAATTATGATAATCTTGTGAATGGTAAGGCTTTTTTTTATCTAATTGTTTGGATTACATTTCCCGCCACACTTTGAAATTGGGATTTCAA
>JBCAUI010278412.1:0-15817 GCA_038406195.1 Haplosyllis anthogorgicola
TTCCAGCACTGTGTTTATATTTTTGCTAGTGCATTGAGGTCTATTAATCACTAACAGCAGGAGTCAGCATCTCCTAAAGAGGTATTCGTAAATAGAAGGATGTTACGCTAACAAAAGTCACCTCTAGACATTTATGACCACAAATGACGGGTGGATGTTGTGAGGTTCATTAACTAATGTTAAACAGGTGAGAAAAGCTGATTAACTCATTGGTTCATTGATACCCTGCCTGTACTGAAGCAAGAAAATCTTCATCAGGCGTAGTGGAACCTTCTGTACCCTGTTTGCAGTGAGTCATGAAACTCTAAATAAGGCATAATGGTTCTGTACCCTGATTACACTGAAGCAAGAAAATTTGCAGAAGGTGTACTGATTCTGTACTAGAGTTTTGAACTATTTTATAAATATCTGATATCTGCAAAAGCAGGGGGAAAATTGTCTGACAAACTACAATGAAGTTTTCAAAGTTTTTGCTATATTAAGCTAATTTGACATGGCAGTAAGGCAATAATTTTTTAGTTAAGCTAGTTTTGCTTAGACTATTGTGTGCTGCACATGTAACAGGATAGCCGTTGTGATCCTTACATGTTTAACGTCCCAACGTGGCCGAAACGGAAGCCAACTCATCGCAAGCTCTTACATCGAGCGAAATGATGGTATCAATATACCGTTTTCATGACCAGCTACCCCTGGATGTTCACTACAAGACCCCAAGATGGCTAAAGGCTGCCATTTGATCCCTTGGCATGGCATTCTGTGCCTTAAAGGGTGTTGTGCCACCCGATCCATCCTTGCCAAGGACTAAGTCCCCAATATGGCTGAAACAGAGCCCCCCACACTCGCCACCCCAACTCCCCCTCCGGACTGTGGAAAATGCATTTATGGGAATTTCAGACAATTCTGTGAAAAGTCACTGTCTAAATATAGCATGAGGGTCAGTGCTCCGTCAGGTCACTTCTCGTTAATGGCTTGTTGTGAATTGTAGATTGATTAACATCTGTTTAACATGTATTCGCAGATATTTTCCTTCTTTAGATGCTATAAAACCTTATCTAGATATCTAGATGTCTTCAACGTATATATATCTGTTTCCTACAGACGTTTTCTAGATGTCTACGATGGTTCAAAACTCTATTCTACTCCATGCCTGAACTGAAACAAGACAATCAGCATGAGGCATACTCTACACTCTACCCTGCCTGCACTGAAGCAAGACAATCTACACAAGGCGTAGTGGTTCTGTACCCTAACTGCACTGAAGCAAGACAATCTGCGCAAGGCGTAGTGGTTTTGTACCTTACTTGCAGTTTGTATCTACATGATTAATCTGCTACACCCAGTCTCGGACCAATTTGTTGAAGGGGGCTTTGATACATAATAAGGTAATTTGGATTACAAGGGGAGGCTTGTTGGTCTTCCCTCAGTGGACAGGTAACTTTATCTGCTGAAATGTAACAAGGCCAAACGGTAAATTTGTAGAGTTTTGGTGTTTTAAAATTTTTCTCAGATCAAGATCCATTTACGGGGCCATTATTGGTACCCTCTGTTTTGGACTTCTGGTGACTCTGCCTATTAAAGCCAGGGTGGATCTGCTGCTTTGGGTAATTAGTCACTCTGTCGTTCGTTTCGGAATTCCCGTTGTGTTTGGGACCCAGGATGAGATGAAGGGGAGGGACCTCATGCTGTGACTTTTTTGAGAACACAGCACAGCATGAAGTTCTATTGTCTCAAGTTTTAATGATTTCCTGAGATGCAGCATAATGTGAATTTTAGTCTGAAAATTTGTTACCACTTCTCTTCACTTTGGTAACAGAAGACACTGACACTATGGAGTAAGTGAAGGAAGAGCCATGTCACAAAATTCCTGAATTGATAGTTTTCTTCGAAATGACATCAGAGTTCATTTTCTCGCTGTAGGGATATTTCATTATTCCACAATTAATATAATTTCTTCTAATTCAATACAATTTGTTTTCTTCTTTTTGTCTAGAAATGTATAACATTGGTAAAATGGCCACAAAATAAATTTCCTAAAATGAAATCATCATGTGAAAAGGCACAATTTATGAGGAGACCGGCCTCCAGAATAGCTTGCCTTCTCTTCTTGTACAGAACACAATGTTATTTCTAAAATGGCCATCAAATGTATCAATAAACGTTGGAACATGACAAATCATGGTAGAAGAAGAGAGAATTGATGAATTGCCTGGCATCAAACTGGCTGGTCCCCTATAGTAGAGGAACCCGTTTCATAAAGAAACTCAAAATTCAAAAGCATGTTTTAGAAAAGGATTCAGAGCCTTGCTGCAGCAACTGAACCTTCCCAAGATTCTGAATTCCAAAACCCTTGCGATACTAAATCACAAAGAATAAACTTCAGAATGTCATGTCTGGATCATCAATACAAATCTTTATTTCAATGAATTTGCACTCTCCTTGATGTCTAAGACTGGTCAACTTGATTGGTCCAAAATGAAATGTCAAACCTATTGCATAGATGACTGGAGCTGATTAGTTCACACATGAGTGCAGTTGTTCAACATGCTGTTACATATGAATGAAATTGCTTGACATGCGTCCACATTTCTTTGCTAAATTTGAAGCTTTGAAGATACATCACACAATCAGCTTTTGTTGAAAGTGCAACAGTTGATTGCAATATGACTATGAGGAGCAAATCAGACTTAAGCAACATCAGGTAAACAAAAACCATGTGGACCAAGAGTGAATGAGAAGTCAATCCAAAGATGGCTGCGTGAGCTAGTGGCCTTCAGATTCGATTAAATGGTTCGCATATGTAATGCCAGGCATTTGAATCCGGAGAACTTCGTCTCTAAGCTTCTGAATCCAGAATGTAGTGGCACTGCAACCCTCTGATATTCTTTGAGACACAGGGCTTTGTAAATTTGCATTTTCAGTAGGTGGTATGTGAAGTGTGCTTCTGGTCTGCTTCCCTATCATCCTGTTGGACCCCCTTTGACTGGTTCTGTCTCTCGCATCTCACACTACTGTAGAACTGTGAGTGATCACCTGGTCTGACATCACGGGTCAATACACAGGAAACCACAGCTCTGAGATTTTTGACAAATAAATTGACTAATTACACTGAATAATAAATTACATCAGGCAACATGTCTTAATGTGTCGAGGGCATATATACACATATAGAATATCGAAATTCTGTTGTTTCAATACTGCAATTTTCTGGCTGTCCTGTGTCAAGAAATAACATTTTCAGCTCTTAAGACAAATGTGGTGGGGTGGGGGGGGGGCGGGAATAGAGGAACACTCTTAGCACAGCTGCTGAAATTCATATCAATTTGGAAACATACAGAACAAAAATAATAACAAAAGAATTCCAAGCTGTGTTTTTGGTGCGCTATGTTGTTTCAACACTGATAAGAATTTCATCCTCTGAGTTATTGTTATCATTGTGAATACAGGATCCTTTACCACATAGAAAAACTCAAAATGATTGTTTGGAACATAGTCTCATTAGTAAAGACATCTGGAAAATCTGGATGGTTTTTGCATCAACATTTATCATGATGTTACGATCCTGATTGTTATTTACTGGCTCAGTCCCGGGCTGACGGCTCATCTAATAATGATGTAACTGTTGTGTAACAACCCATTTATCCTCCTACTTTTACCACGGCTTATCTAATTGTTCCATATGGCAGCAAAAGAGCAACAGAGTGATGGATTCGTCAGATAACCGTTAACTACTGTCATAATAATATGATTTTATGTGTTTACTAAGTTACATGTGACTAAATAATTTATATGCGTCATCCTTGTTTATGTTGGACTGATCCTGTACTGTATTGATAAAAACACTAAAAGTATAATGTTGTTTCAGAGATATCAAAGGTCAGTTTGACATATTTGCTGAGTACTAAAGCGTGAATATTCGGGGAACCTCTCATTGAAATGTGTGACAAATGTGTCATTTTCTCTTAGTTAAAAACGGTCAATTGTTATTATATTTCATCGGCATAACCTGAGATTTTGGTAAACAATTACAACAATTACAAGTTCAGTATCAGGTTTTAAAGTGAGTATTTTCTGAAAAACTATAAGTATATTCCCTACAGGAATCCTTGACTTCAATCAACCCAGGTGTTGGCTGGTTAACTGATTGGTCTGTCTCGGAAAATTAGGAAGGATGAAATAAAGTGTACTGTGCTGTTGATATTGGGAACAATAGGTGCAGCGTGGGATTCGATTGTCGAAAAAGGAAATTTCAGAATCTGGTATACTGTTCTGGTCTGCAAATAGACTTCAACCCTGAGAGCTAGTGACACCTTCTGTAATTCCAATCGTTTTTACCTTGTAGCACTTGTGGTGGGAAAAGCAGTCGATAGCATTTGTTATTTTGTGCATGAATTACTTGAAATTACCTTCCAAGGTGAAATATTCTATTTAGAGAACGTATCCTAATGTGATCTCCTTACCTAACATACAGTTTCACGCTTTACAAGTTACATGTCATTTCATACGATTTATGCGGCAGTCACATAATGACTAGCATAACATATTTTCACAACTATTACACAACAGTACACGGAATTCGTATCAGTTTGGGAACAATGGCTCATCAAAAGCACAGTGTGAAATTTTTGCGTCCTCTCTTTTGTTCTAGACGTTTCGAAACTGATACAAATTCCGTGTACTGCTTACAGAAATTACACAACTGGGATTGTTCTAAAATCCCTATCAATTTTTCAACAGAACAAAATGAAGAACATAAGAATTCTACGCTATGCTCTTGAGGTGGTATTGTTCCAAAATAATTTAAACTTACGCTATGCTCTTGAGGTGGTATTGTTCCAAAATAATTTAAACTGAGATAATTTATTTCAGGTTTATTTGGGGTTAAAGCATGATCTCTTCTCTGAACAATGTGAGATGTTTCCTCAGCGGTAACATAAAGTATAACCGTTTGGACATGAACTTAAGTCAATTCGGTGAGCCTTGCATCCCGCGACGTCTGTAGTTTCGTCCGTGATTTAGCTGCTTTTGCGTCTGATTTAGGATGTTAAACACTCAGAGCTGTTTACATCATCAATCCTTCATAATGTGCTGTTCAGTAAGTAAGCCAGCTTCCACAGATTTAAAGTAGAAGTGTGTTGTTTAGCATTGTTTACCATTTCAGGAAGATTGTATCAGTTTGAGGACCTGTCGAAACAACGGAATTCCATGCTTTGTTTTATTCCCTAAACAAAAGCACAGTGTAAAAACTTTTGACATAATTTGAGTGCGATATACGGATGGCTTTTAACCTCAAACAGTGACACCAGTAGCTCAATCAAGTTGTTTTAGAGTACAGAATGCAAAATCTCAACGTTTAAGAAAGAAGGAAAAAAGAAATTTAAAAAAACCCACAGCTCCTGAAATGGATTCCATGCTGTGTCTTTGACTCAGACAAAAGCACCTATTGTTCTCAAAATGAAGAGCCTTAACAGGACATTTCATCCCCTGCAGGTGTCTGCATATATCTGCAACAGTAATTAATTAATTTTTTTAATTCAAAATTCAACAGCATCTGAAAGGAGTCTATACGATAATAAACACCAGATAACAAAAGGTCAATCTAGATTCTGAAGCACAGACACGTGTAAACAATCAAATAAACTAGAGAACGTACACAGTTACGTACGCTTTCCACCTTATCCAGAACCATTTCGAGCCCTTTGTGAACCCCTTTTCTGAGTCCCTTGTGAATCCCTTTGTGAGTCCTTCCTGAACCCCTTTGTGAGTTCTTTGTAAAACCATTTTGTGAGCCCTATGTGAATCCCTTTTGTGAGCCCTTTGTGAGTCCATTGAAGCATCTTTTTGTGAACCCCTTTTGTGAGTTCTTTGTGAACCCCTTTGTGAGTCCCTTGTAGCACCTTCTTGTGAACCCTTTGTAGAACCCTTTTTGTGAACCCTTTGTGTGAGTTCTTTGTGAAACCATTTTGTGCACCCTTGAAGCACCTTTTGTGTACCACTTTTGTGAGACACTTGTGAGTCCTTTGTGAACCCCTTTGTGAGTCCCTGCAAACACCTTGCTGTGAATCCTTTGTGAACCCCTTTTGTGAACCCTTTTGTGAGCTCTTTGTGAAACCATTTGGTGAGCCCTTTGTGAACCCCTTTTGTGAGTCCCTTAAAGCACCTTTTGTGAACCCTTTTTGTGAGTCCTTCCTGAACCCCTTTTGTGAGTTCTTTTGAAACCATTTTGTGAGCCCTTTGTGAATCCTTTTGTGAGAACTTTGTGAACCCCTTTTGTGAGTGCCTTAAAGCATCTTTTTATTAGCTAGGTTAGTACTGTTAATCAAAATGGTATGAGTGGATATCCACCATGTTGGTGAGATTGGGTACCCTATATTGAAAATTGGGATATTCCCCACATTGGTGGGATTGAGTACACAGTAAATTCTATGGTCAGCATATTAAAGGTTAAAGCACCTATTGTGAACCCTTTGTGAACCCCTTTTGTGAACCCTTTGAGAATCCTTTTTGTGAGTTCTTTGTGAAACCATTTTGTGAGCAATTAGTGAGCCCTTTGTGAACCCCTTTTGTAAGTCCTTTGTGAACCCATTTGTGAGTCCCTTAAAGCACCTTTTTGTGAATCCTTTGTGAAGCCCTTTTTGTGAGTCCTTTGTGAACCCTTTTTGTGAGTCCTTTGTGAACCCTTTTTTGTGAGTCTTTTGTAAAACCATTTCATGAGCCCTTTGTGAATCCTTTGAAGCACCTTTTGTGAGCACTTTGTGAACCCCTTTTGTGAGTCCTTTGTGAACCCCTTTTTGAGTCTTTTGTGAACCCCTTTTGTGAGTCCTTTGTAAAATCCTTTTGTAAGCCCTTTAAAGCACCTTTTTATTAGCCCTTTGTGAGTCCTTTGTGAACCCTTTTTGTGAGTCTTTTGTAAAACCATTTTGTGAGTCCCTTAAAGCACCTTTTGTGAACACCTTTCTGTGAGCCCTTCCTGAACCCCTTTTGTCAGTCCTTTGTGGAACCATTTTGAGAGTCCTATGTGAACCCCTTTGTGAGTCCCTTAAAGCACCTTTTGTGAACTCCTTTTTGTGAGTTGTCCCTGAACCCCTCTTATGAGTTCTTTGTGAAACCATTTTGTGAGCCCTTTATGAATCCTTTTTGTGAGTCCTTTATGAACTCCTTATGAGAGTCCTTTGTAAACTCCTTTGTGAGTCTGTTGAAGCACCTTTTCATGAGATCTTTGTGAACCCCTTTTGTGAACCCTTTTTGTGAGTTCTTTGTGAACCCCTTCTGTGATCCCCATGTAGCATCTTTTTGTAAGCCCTTTGATAACCCTATTTGTCAATGGAGGCCTTTCATTTGGGGCCCAAATGAAGCACCTCTCTATTGTTGTGCACTCATGCATGGCATGGAAGACAATAGGTAAATATCTTTGTCTTTGAGCCTGATGATTACTTAGCTTTCCCAACCAAGGTGGAAAACAGTAACTGGTTTTACGATTCCTCGCATTTTATAGCTTCAGGGATGCGGAACAGTGAGCCTGTACGCACTAGGAACTAACCGTGTAACCCTTCATCAGCTCTCTCCACCTTCACGATCCAACACACAGCAGGTAGATGTTATAGGGGCAGCAGTTAAAGCTGGTCTCAAGTTAAATCTAGATTCTGAAGCACAGACACGTGTAAGCAATCAAATAAATGCTTAACAATTCCACGCATTTTATAGCTTCAGGGATGCAGAACAGTAGACCTGTACGCACTAGGACCTAACCGTGTAACCCTCCATCAGCTCTCTGCACCTTCATGATCCAACACACAGCACCTATAACTTGTAGGGTTAAAACTGGTCTATTGTTATTGTGGGGCCCTGTAAATATTCTTCAGTCTTGCGACAAAAATCATCTGAACAGCATGTCATTTGATTTTTTTATTGTGCACACAAAGGTCTTTCATCTAGGACAGACAACAAGCAAATGATGCAAATGTGAACATGTTATCCGTAATACAGGTCCACTGGCTGCAAAGTGATATTTGACCAGATATAATTGACGTTCACTCGTTTGAGGCAAGAAAAATGTGATGTCAATGTGATTTCATGCAGTGCATCAAATAATAATTTTCTATATGGGGAGAGGGTTTATTTTATTTTAACTTTTCCTTAAAATTCTCATATAAAATAGGCGAATATCAGCTTTAAGCGGTTTCTGGCACAACATAGTAACAGCTAATCGGTTTTTCCTTCAAACCAGCGGGATGTAGAAACAATGGTAATTATACGGGAGCCAAGAAGTAACTCTTTAAAGAGACTTCTGCTCGATTCCACGTTATCTACTAATGAATTAAGTGGATATATTTTAATAGGTGATTGAAATTAATAAATAAATCCTGAACATTTTCAAATAACGCATTAACTTTTTTTCTAGACATTTGTTTGTAAGGCATCTAAGAATTTAAGCGAGTCAAAACAAAGCACCAGACATGTTAATACAAACCTAGAAATTAGCAGGTATATAATTGAAATTAGTATTTCGCCTTTTGTGTTCGCAGTTGGTAAAGTAAGACATGCTACGTTGTATAACTTTCTGCTAAATTAATTTTAATTTCATCTTTAAAAAAATTGGTGTTTTTGCCGGAGTGGAAAATGGAATGCTCCTCTCGCAAAATGAAGTTAATTTCAGGAGCTGAGAAAAAAATCATAACTGGTAATTTATAATGTAACTGTTCATCACCAGCCATAAATGTTTAGCAATGAATTGCTTTAAATGTATCCAAAGTGCTATTTTACTAGTGTACTTTTTAAATTTTTGTTGGACCACGGTCCATTTGTGTTACCATCCCAGTTTGTTTTAAATCCAGGATGGATCTCTTGCCTGCAAATCCAGGATGGATCTCTTGCCTGCACTTTTACTTCCTAGCATGTGGTGATCCCAAGGGTCACTTCTGGTGTGACACCTGCCCTTTCCACCAATAGGGCGTACACTGCACATGTGCAAATGGAATGGCTGGTTGAACTCCGCTCACATGCATCTGCCAGGATTTGAGCCCCAGACGCAGTGGTGAGCTGTTCAGTGATGCATGACTAAGTCAGACGCGCTAACCAACTGAGCTTTTCCGACCGTCGTTAACTTTGCAATTCAAAGAAAAAGGTGGAGTAACCTTAAAACAAACAATGCGAGTTCAAAGTATAAAATCTGCGTCCAATCAGCCTTAACATCTATTGACAGCAGAGATTTCTTTAGCTCCCAATCAATCGGTCCACTAATCTATCAGTTCTTTGATCAGTGACGGCAGTTACCATCTGATGGAAGCAATTACTCACCTGATTGCGCGCAGGGTTGTGCTGACAACACAACCTGTACTTTCAGGTCAGGCTAAAATATTTCTTACTTCTGCCAAAAATGCATGCTTTAAACCAACAATAAATTTTTAATTCTTTTCGATGTTGGTGAAACTTTATGGTAAGTGGAGCTTTTTACCTATTCTGGAAAATTAGTACACAGTCTCACAGTCTCAAGTCTCAAGACTATAAATTAATTACCAATTTGCCTTTTTAGTCAGTTTTCAGGACTTTTGTGCTTAAATTAATTTACTGTGTAGGATATTTACGTCGGGTCTGGTAAATCACCGAAAAAAGCCTCCGGGGGTGTAGACCAGGGAGCACACATCTTTCAACGAAAAGAAGGTCCAGTCCCACCCACCATGTTTTCATGGCTGTCCCGTCTGTACAACAGACTGTAAACAGAAAGTTGCATGTGCTTTTTACTCCATCACCAGCCCAGTGAATTCAGATAATTAGGTCATATGGGACTAATTATCACGATTAAACATGGCTAGTTGCCAGACCTTAATTTGGTAAAATTTGGCTGGTCTCCAGACTACTGGAGGTATACGCACAAAATTGTGTCCGGTCAACGCCACCTGGTTTTCTAGTTATGGTGTCAGGTAGTTCCACCTATCAACTATCATTGCTTTGCAACCTCTGGACTAGATTTCCTGGTAATGGTCCCTTGGTCACTAGCATTTCAAAATATTGTCAGTGCACCACAACTTGTAAAAATCCAAATTATCCCCCACCTGCCGTACTAGCAGGAACCCAGTGAACGTTAGGTCAGCGAATCTTGTCCTGTTGTAACACACACTAAAGGAGAGTTCGGTTGTTTGTTGAATCTGATAACAAGTTACAGCGTGTATCTGACAATTCATTTAACGTTACATAATACACCCTTAGTACAGAGCTCAGAAAAGAATATAAGCATCTGAAACTCGTGGAATTTCTTTCAAAAATTAGCTTTGTCAAGTTTCACAAGATAATATTTGTTGGTATGTAAATATAACTGTAGTTGTCCTATTGCGTTATTTATTTACCACAAAATTTTAAACACTAAAATACAGAACTGAAATAAGTTAAAACCCTTTATTCATGAAAACAAGGAAAATTCGCTCTATGGTACTGACTACAAATTGAGAGAATTTTCATTCTGAAAGACTCTGTATATCCCATTCTCCTTTTTAATTTGGTATTTCCAATTACAACTAGAAGTAAATCTTTGGCTAAAATTTTTCTTCAATCAGAACTTTGCTGCAATAGTAATTTTCACAGATATATCTAGCAGTGTTTTATGTTGTGTAATATGTGTTATGCAATCAGCAGGTGTTAACTTGGGTTATGAACTTGTTAGCTTAGTCACACCAAATTCATTTGCTTGTTTGTAAACAAACTTTGAGTTATTCCATTTTAAAGGATGATGGGGTAACTCATTTGCTGGAATATATGTTGCCATTTACATATTTTTTCAAGATAAAGTGTCATTGATATATTACAACCAATGCAAATAATTATAGGCATTTATATTTTAAGTCAGTATGACAAAAAGTTTGTCTACCATGCACACAAAAATTAGGAAAATTAGGAATTAAAAAGGTAAATAAACAAATCGACGAGATAATAATTCGTTTTGATGTGACTGAGCCATTGTAGTCTGATTATATACTGGAAGTACATTCCCGATGCATACCCTAACTAATGCCGCACACACGTAATGTTTCCAGCAGGAGATACGCGCTTAACTGGGCTGTTGAATCCGTTCTGAAAAAATACTCAAAACATACCCAAGGTGTATCCATGCAGGTATTGTTGAAGCATAGCCATGAAATAGTCAATAAAATACGCTTCAGTAACTGGGATAATGAAATTACCCAAAGGCTATGATGTAGCATACCATGAAACATGCCAGGAAGTGTACCCTAAGTGTACCCAGATATCTTTGAAGTGAACCAAGTATCCCTGAAGCATACCCAGTAAAGGGCATTCACTCGTCACAGAGGCGCGCATGGATAACTGGGCAAATGAACTTACCGCAAACCAACCCCATGAGGTGCACACCAAAGCATACCCTTTCAAGAGCATTAAATAAGGATGTAGGAACTCAATCCTGAAATGACGCAAGAGCAAATAATTGCTGATTATTCCCAAAACTACAAAATCATACCCAAAGCACACCAGAAGATGTACCCTGGAAGTAGCACGCATGCATGCAACATTCTAAGCGTAACCAGGCCAATTAACTGATCTCACAGCTACAATACGTCATAAACATACCAAAACATACCCAAGGTGTAATCACACATACCCTGAAGCATACCCAATAGGTTACCGTTAATGTAGCAACCAGAAGTTAGGTACATATCAAATCAGTTAATGAGCTTATCTCAAAACTAACAAACATCCAGACGGATCCCAGTGGATCGGGTGTTTACATCCGTTTAGCAAAACAGTCAAAGAGTCTACATGCGTAGATTAAGGTACTCTTCGACCCAAGAAAAATTGGAATGTTTGGAAACATTTCTCAGCAAATCCATTAATAACATGTAAATAAACAAATCAACAAGCTAAAATCTTATTTTGGCGTGACTAAACTATTGCTAATTAGACTTTTGTTTATGTAGAAGCGGTTATATAAACATTGTTTGACGTGATGTAGAGTGTGGTTGAGATGTTACGTCCACGTGTGCGGTGTGTAAACACTCTAACTGCTGCCGATGACAGGTTAGCTTAAACCCACACACACTTTGATGTTACCACACAACATTTCAACAATCTAGTTGTTTGCTTAATTCGTACCTAGCCTTATTGAACCATTTCCAGTAAAACTACCATCTTATACTGTTTGAATGTACTAAATCTATGTGTCATTGCCAAAATTAGCACTTTTCAATTCTATCTAATTAGATAAAATAAGGCTAGATACGAATTAAGCAAAACCCCTATTGTGTCAATGGGATCTCCAGTTTGCATTACGAATTTGGACGTCACACACCCTGAAGATTGTCCTTAAAAGTTTTTCAAATGTCATCATTATATTAAAGATTAGAATGTCACATGGCTGACATCCTACCAAACATCTTTTGTCTTCTGTCCTGTGATTTGATAAGGAGATCTCATTAACATAATCAGTATTCTGTTGTGTGATTGGACAAGCTCTGTACTATTTTAGATCAAAGGTCATGGAAGTTAAAGGGGAAGGGGAGTGGATTTTTTGGAGTGATATTTGTTTAAGGGGTGGTAGGAACTTTATGGGAGGATGTCAATATATTTCTGGGGAGGGTAACAATCAAAGTGACGGGTTCTACCTAGTTTTGCTAACAAAATAAGGAATTTTATCTGATTACCTGCTAGTTCATACTATCACTGAAACAAAAAGCACTGATGCTTTAAGCAGCTCCTGAAATTCTTCTCAATTTGAACACATACAAAACAAAAGAGAAAACAAAAGAATTTAACGTTGTGCTTTTGATGTGCTCTTGTTTGAAAACTGATAGGAATTTCAGGAACTGAAGAACTAAATCTAAATAGATTACTAAAATTGGTATTTCAAAGTTATTGATTATAGTTTACAGAATAAATTTGTCTGTATAATTAGGCAAATTTGACTAATTTTCACGCTAAACTAATACGGGAAAACCCTTCATTATCATTAATGTTCCCCTTGTCCTCTCTGGACCCTTTGGTTACACAACCACGGAGCTTCATTACTTGTTTACTTTGCTCTAAGATGTCGGACTGAAATTTATTCATGAAACTTTACACTCGACAGGAGTTCATTCCACCGATAAAAGCGGCACGGTGAAATGGCGACGACTCCCAATAAATTGACTTTCCTGCTTCTCAGAAGTAGAAGGGTTTACACGACTTCAGCTTCATGCAAACTATTTAGCACAAACTTGACCATAGGAGTAAAATTTGTTTTCAAAACGTAAATTTGTTTCCACGTGCTTGTTTACTTGTGCTGTTTCCTGATAGACGTGTAGCACTTGTTTATTTTCCTCACATGTGCGTTTTAAAACGCGCGGATAAGGGACGACAGATCTGCGTGGATAACTATCTTGAGTACTGTGACCTCCAAATTGCTATATTTGTGTATCTGCATACGTCTGAAATATGTACAGTGACTAGCAAATTATAAAACACAGACAGACATGCTTGCTCTCATATAGTAGAAATTTTGCGTGATGTACAAAGACACTGTCTGATCTTGGCGTATCAGAACGTGTAAGAGCCGATAACGGAGCAGAACACGTAAGGGGTAATACTTTTTCTATCTACGCATGGGCGACAGACTGATCAGAGATCTTCTGTAAAGGAATGGTCTTTAATTTTTCGTGGACCAAGATCTATCTAATAGGGCCGGCCACTAGTTGCCCTTGTTCTGCATTAGGGGTAACTCTGATCAAGGTGTTGAGGAGTGTGAGGATGAAATGTCTGGTCAAGCCTCTTCGTTTTGGGAACAGCAGGTACTTTCGTTCTACTGAAAGATACAGAACTGACATGAAATCCGATTGTCTTAAAATGAAACCAATTTAAGCAGCTCCTGAAATTCCTATGAATTTGAAAATATACAGACCAAAAGATGGAAAAAATAATTCCACGCTGTAATTTTGATGTGGCATTGTACCAAAACTGACAAGAATTTCAGAAGCTGGAGATGTTTTTTTTTGTTGACTATTTCATCAAAGAATAGGAAATTCTGCTTATTCCCCTAATAAAGACAATAAACTGCTTGTTCTAGGCTGATCGTGACTTGTAGTCGTCCAGCTGGTGGGGAGTTAGGATGTATGAGGAATTAATGAAATCTGCGCGACATCAAGAGATAAAAGGTCTGATGACCGAGGAGGGGCTGATGAGTAATATGTAGGTCAGGTGTCTGGAAATTACGGCTCTCTCATAAATTTCAGTTCCTTCTTTGGAGCCGCTGGTATCTCTGTACACCCCGATCGGTGGAAAAGGTAGTTTTAGTACCTTTGGGTTCACAGCATGCAAGCAAGAAAGAGTGCAGGGGAGAGACTGGGGACGGTAACTCGAAGTCCAAAACAGGGGTGATCAGTGTCCGCACAAATGGACCCTGGTCAAACAAAAAGAGAACAAAACCAAACCAGGGATTTATGCATTGGTTTTTTAATTCAGTAGGGATTTCTTGTATTCTCACCTTGTGTTTTCACGTCAAAATTGGGTGAGCTCTCTGTAAGGATGCCAGGTGTAAAAATGAATACGCTTTGGCACTTTAGCTCCTGTTTCTGAAATCACACCATCATGTGCCTTGACTCGAACGGAAGAACCCATTCTATTGCCCACAGCTGTGAACAGAAGTGTCTTCTTCTGTTGAGTACAACAGTGTGCACATCACCAGTAAAACAAAACATCACTGAATAATGCAAAATGAATTAGGTCTTCTTCCCTCTGTGTATTTATAAGACTAGTTTACTCCATCAGAAGAGGATAAGTGAGTGACTGAGTCCACCTGTAAGTAATACATGATGCCCTTCAGCACGCTGGTCGAACTGAGACTTGAAACGTTTTACAATCAACGAAAATCAGGGTAAATATGCTTAGTTTCTTATGATATTGTGACGTACTTCAGTTGTGCATTTTAGTCACATACGCTGAAAATGTAGATTGGTTTACAAATCCTCAACATACTATAAATGTCATCAGAAAACAAAATATACATTAGATTTAAGGCCCATCAGGTGCTGCTCCCATCAATTTTTTTACCGATGAACTTTTGTCTACAAGCTTACTATGAGAAGTCCAACATATTATCACACATTTCATTTGTAATAGCAAAAAATGACGAATTTCTTAACATACAATTTGAATTGCAATGGTATATGGGTGTAAACAGGCAACGATATTTCTAACATATTCTCATCATATTTTTATATTCCTATCAGAATGAATTTAACTTCATTTCCATCCAAGCATTCAGAAAGTGAAACAATTTTGACATTTCCTTCGTGAACAATTTAATTCATTTCCATGTCTTCCATTGGAACAGTAGAACATCACGGGTTTCTGGTTTTCTCAGTTGACGAAGCTTGAACGGCATTTGGCCCAAAAGAAGCTGTAAATAATTACAATGACCAGACTGGCTGAGTCATGAAAGTTTCAGACGAATTGCCCAATGAATGTCCTCCCACATCTGTGCACCACGGTCCCAGTCCCATGATTTATTCACCGCCATCTTTAGGCAGTAACCGCGCGTATTAACCTGTATAAGTATCCGCCTCAGTATGCATGGGAAAAGTGATTTAGATACAAATAATACCGCTATTTTTGTAATAATTTGGTTAGAATTTAAACTTAATTTTGGAGGCTACACCTATTTTCAGTCTTAGCATTTTACATTTTTCAATTTGCAACTTCTCTGTTCGGCATAAACAAAAAGAATGTTTTGTCTGTTTACTTCCTACGTGCATGGAGATAATTGACCATTTGGGGACCAACAATACGAATGAATTTCTCTATGGCGTGGCACTGCTACTGCACTCCTGGTAGCAAATGTGGG
>JBCAUI010278523.1:0-15817 GCA_038406195.1 Haplosyllis anthogorgicola
GGACATGAAACATACCCCCCCCCCCACCATGAGACATGAAACATACCCCCCCCCCCGAAAACATAACTGACGATAGGGCCCGGCTATCTGATGTGTGCATCGTCTCGTTGTCTATCGAATGAAATTCAATAAGACTATGTGGTCTTCAACCTAAAAAACCATCAATTCATCACAGTTTGGGATACGGGGGTGGGGATAGGGGGTAGGGCTGCAATGATATCTTCATAAAAGTTGCTTCGTTGTCTTCCTACACCATTAAATCTTAACTTTTATCAACAAAATTTTTATGACAGCAGTGTGGTGGTGGTGGGGATTTAGCGGTGGTTCAGCCAAAAAACAGTTGTTACAAACCTAGGCATGTGAACCCTCAAAATGACCAGGAAAACACTTTGATTTTGATGATCCAAGCACTGTTGTCCGAGATATCAATGTGAGGGTGGGAGCTGTGGCGAAAATGGGTTTGTGGTGGTAGCGGGTTGTGTACAGGTAAAGGTGACACAGGTTCATTCGATAGACATGCGGCCAAAAGGCTGTCTCGTCCTCATAATGTCAATGTGTGAAACCTTAAGGCGACTTTATAACCTTGAACTGTTGATATAATCCACTGATAGTGATGAGTCAGTTGATGTGATGTGTACTTTTCACGGTTAGCGGTTCAAGGTTGAATGAGTATCGTGCCACCCTAAACGGATTAACGTGCGAGTGGGCGGCGAGTAGTTGGGGTAGTGTGGAGGGGGGATGGGGGCGGGAGTTGAACTTTTTGTCCTGTGTGGTGCACGCATTGCGTTACGGATCAATACATTTCTAACTCATCACTTTTTCCGTTAATCCTATTCATCTAGATCAAAACAGCAGAATTTCAAGTTGCGCTTTTCTATGTGTAAATAGTCTAAATGTTCCCAAAATGACAGGACTTTCAGGGACCGAAGGGGGTTGTTTTAACTTAGATAAAATTTTAATGGGGCAGTGCTTTCCTATGGCTGTGATCTGAACTTAATCCAAAGGCGTTGTAAATTCTGTTTGACCTCGATGGATTCAGGATCAAACGACATGTATTCTCAGCGCGTTTTGATAAACCTTAACGCATCATGCTTAACGCACCAACCCTAATGCTAAAATCCTATTGGTTTTAGAACAATATACTGTGATTTGATGTACCCCAATTGCACAACGTGGAATTCCTAAATTGATAGAAATGTCAGGGGTTGCAGCAACAGGCAGAGGACATCCAATTTTACGTTGTGCTATTGACGAGATATAAACTTGATTGATTGATATTTATTTGTTTCTTTTTGTATTTGAAATAAAACTGCACATTTATAATTTCGTCTTTTGCAAAATAAATTCCCATATTGTGTTTGTAACCACAGTTTAGTTGTGACAATCACTTATTATTTCTCTCGTATTTTTTTTTTCAAATAACAAATATTAAATTGTGAGAAATATATGTAACTTAACCGTGAAATTCTATTGTTCCACAATTAGCAAATTATTCAAATTAATAATATTGTCTTCCACACAAATTATCTAGAGTTTCAAGTGACAAGGGGACAATATCCGGTTCCATGCAATGGGTACCGTCATTTCGTTATTATTGTTCTAATCACAATGCTTCATGTTTTCCTCGTATCTTCACCTGCATTTTTATTATCTGTTTATTTCCCGTTTGAGTGCTGCTCACCTGAGCGGAGAGTCCCCGAGCAAACGCTTGATCCGCCGCACTCACTGACGTAGTAGTTATTACTTCACTTAGCAAGTAAGTGCTCGGTACAGATTAAAACGTAAATGGCAACTGAAACTGCAGTATTCGGCTTGTCTCAACTAAAAGATCATTCGGATATTTTATCTGGTGTTTACATAACAATATTTCAATGAACCCACCTTTAGGGATGACAGGTTAACAATTGAGATAACAAATTATTGTTTATTGGTACAATTTTAAGTAGACAGCGGAAGTGTGTTATGTAAACATGACTATTGTCAATAAAGCACACTAGTAGTTGATTTTATTCAGTTTAAAAAATGTCATTTCTTGTCTTTTCAACGTGATGCATAGCGTGCACCCATGAACATAATGCACATGAACAGTTACATTTGCAACGAATTGAAGCAAACATTTATAAAACAAAATACAAAAAATAGACAATTCATAGATAAATATAAAGATGCAATAAATGAATATTAGAAACAAATCGAAAAGTATCATGTTAAAACATCGAACATCTGTTATTTGTCAACATGTCACTTTAAAGATTGCTCCACAGAATCAGGGTTATTTTGATTTCGGACGAATAGTATTATACGAATACTCGAGTAATGTTGGGAACTCTACCATTACATTTTTAAAGATGCACTTGATCATTGTTACGAAGGTTTACGAACTAATTAAGGATTTAACAAAACCGGGTTTTACTCTTAACATTTTTGCGTCAAGTGAAGCAGAAAATAAAATGATTCATTTACATTTATTTCCGATAAGATTATGTCACCCGGAAGGATTAAAATTTGCAATCACGGATACAGGCTTATCCCATTGATCTTTCCTTCTTTTATTTAATTTGTTCTGCGTTGCAACACAAACTATGCATTATCTATGCATTTCCTCATTGTTCTGTTTTGTCGCTATTTATGGTTAATAATGCAGATATTATCAGCCAAAATTATGCAATAAACTCATACTGCATTATTTTTATATCAAACTAGTTGAACAGCAGCACTGAATTTATACTGGTAAAAATATGAATCAGCAGTTTACTCCATCATCATGTGTTTTTGGACTGTATGAATTCGATGCTTCTGCTTGAAACTGCTTCAACATAACCATAAATAAAGCAATGTAAAATGCAATAGTTTCAAATTTGTTTACATAAGTAGCATCAACAACCTGAAATTCCATGTTCCCGGTTTCATGAAATAAAAGAAATTTATTTCTGTGCAGGAAGCCATGAAGCAATGTGATTATCTTTTCCCATTGAAAATCCAGAAGATTTTTACCTTTGTTTATAGTATGCGCATATTTGTTTGACCTTTGCTTAGCTTGTACGTTATGATTTTATAGTTTATTAATGATACAAAATAACACTGATAAAACAACTTAATCTTGTCAAATTTATCACTAGTATTTGCTTCAGATTGATTCACGCCTACGTATTAAAAAGGAATAATAGGGTTAACAATAGGTAAAGAGTTTAAGCTCCTTTTTTCTGTAATGTGCACAATTGAAACGATTTTTGTGTAGTGTTAAGACGATTTTAAACTTACTTATACATGACGGGGAAAAATGTGTAAGACGCTGTCACAACTGATTGTTTTACATCATTTCGTTCTTCATTGTTACATTTCTTACGGAAACTTGGCAGCAGAGGAAGTGGATTAACGAACCGCAGCTTTGTGCCGCTCAGCCTGTAATAAGTCACATGTGATTTGCTTACCCAATTAAAATCCCCTTTCTCCAAGGAAAATAATCTTTCCCTCAGTTTCTACCGTCTAGACTTTCTTCTTTGGCTTGTTTTATTTTATTTTATTTTATTTTTTTGTTTACATTGCATCGTCACTCTCAGATTGAAAAACCAGGGAATAAAGTGTAGCAAACCACTGTCCCTCGGCAAAAAACAAAGCAAAACAAAAACAAAGGATGAAACTGGTAGTTTTGGAACAACATAATATAATGTGCTGAACTCTTCTGCTCAGTATCGCACCATGCAATTGATTTCTTCTTAAAGTTCTAAAATTGGTAGAAATTTCAGGGGGCTTAAAAATTACGCTTACTACTGTAAGTCTGAAATTGTCTCGATTTCTATTTGGTACTTTTACACTGGGAACGTTGTAGAAAGACTTACACTGAAATAAAGAGTATTTATTGAATTGATTTTATCGAAAATTCGAATTACTTATTTAATGTTTTGCCATGAATGAAATGTAATCCAAACAATTAAAAAAGAAATGGACTTGATATCAGACCAAAATGGTACAGTTATCAGAAATAGCTTAAACCACTTCCAGAATCATGTGCAAACGACTTTAAAACCGCAAATGGAAAACCGGGTTTGTTTGCTTACTTTCTGGGAATAAAAACACTCGAGAAAGGTCCTTAAATCAAACAACAGTTCCTTGGGATATCTGGTTACAGGGAATTACGATAATTAGAGAGTTAAAGTCACCCGTTTTTAGGTCACCTTGTACGTTTGGAAATCACCAGATTCTATCTCAGCGGCAAACGGAACGCCTCCGATTAAATCGAGACGTTACGTCAGTGCTGAGATGGAGGACAAGGCATCTTTATCAACTAAACGCGCCGCCTTTACACCGACGGTACCGACGTATGCTAAACGCACCAGAATTAGAAGATGCGCTGGGAATCTGATGACTTCATGATTCGACGTATTTTCTCGACGTAACATCGTATTGATACCAGTATGATAACACGTACAGGGAGGGGAAAACGTAACTGAAACTCGCTAATATTCGAGTCAATAAGGATTTGTTCGGGGAACTTTTGCGCACCTTTGAGGGGGCTGAACTGGTGCACTAAATGTCGGTTACAGTAGAAGCTTCCTCCTCATGTCAGCCGGGCAATCATGCCGACAGATGACATCATATAGGACAACACGCACCCCGAAAAGTTAAGGTGGCTGCGTGCTTAAGAAAAAGAAAAGAGAAACAAAAAATTGGAAAAGTAAAAATTTGAAACAAATGCGTTATTTTCAACAGAAAGTGCAACTTGTAGCACAGGCTTAATATGTTTACAGTGTTTTTAAAGTTACTATTGAAAAAAGAAAAAAGAAAATATTCCCTGTACAAACGATTTTGTAATTTATCAATTATTAATCAATGGCAACATCGTTTCTAACGTCATTATGTCATAACGCTGTAACTTAACGATTTGAAGATGTAATCTTAACAAATAAGATTTTTTTCTTTTTGTCTCCTGGCTTCTATTTAGGCTGAAGACTAACATAGTCGAATTTCATCCAATAAACAGCAATGAACTTTGATGCAGTTAGAGCCATCAGACAAATGGGAGAATTGGGGGTTTTCCGCTTCATTTAACAAGAGCAATGGTTGAAACACAGTGACGCAAAACGATAACCTGAGATTCTATTGTTATAAAACTACTGGAATTTTCATCCTCTGTAAATGCACTTGTGCTAATGTAATGACCCTCTTTTTCATCAATTAAAAACAACAATAACAAAAGAATAGATAATAACAAAGTAATGGGCCACCTTAAGTTATTTTAGGTTTTGCGGTTTTGTAAGTGGATAAAAGGCCATGCAATGTCAGGATGGGGGTAATTTTAAGATAAGGCAGAAAACGTTCACTTATAGCAGCACAAAAAACAAGAACACTCAAAAGGAAGATAAATAATTATTGAACAATTAAGAATAAGAAACACGAATATGGAATGGAAAATAACCTCTTGTCTTACATTATTAGGTAAGAAAACATTTCTATTTAATTTTTATTTATTTCGAAAATGATGTCCAGAAATTATGTACTTCACTCAGATCAGAATGAGTTTAAAAATCATAATTCTGATTCTGGCCCGCAGAATATTTCTTTAACATAAATGCTAGTTTGCAAGACACTACACAAAATCGTATCTATTGTTTTCACAAGGGTAAAAAGGGAGCTTCCATGAGGTCCCGCGTTAAAGTTCTGGTACGATTTTTGTGTGCTGGGATATCTATCAACTTAAAGCATTGGAAACGTTACAATTTACAGGCACGGGAATTTTTGTTGTTCTCATTTTCTTTCCTTCCCAGAGGGTTATCTTGTGCTTCTTTTGTTTAATGTGTAAGTGTATTGTTTTGCACAGCTCTAATCAACATGTCCGCCGGTTTGGAGGAAGATATAAAACTTCGTTGGAAAATAGACGATGACATCATGACGCTCAACCTGCACGAAAACAGTCACGTGACGTCACGTGTTCCCGTTATTCTATTACGTGATGGACTTATCTCCACTTGGAACTCTACAAATGCAAAAGTGAGGTTTATATTATCTCCAGATCATGATATTACTATTAAAGGTTTAGTGCCCCACAACAATTGAGTTCATGGTCAGCTCATTCATTTCAATTGTGGGGCGCTAAAGTTTTGATAGTAATTTCATGACCTGACCTCCAAGTACATTTCATTGAACATACTCCGATCCACCCAGAAACATTTTACATGCAACCGAACATAATGAAAAAACTGCGGGAAAATGAAAACAAATGGGAAGCATAACCGTTTATTAATTTCAACATTAATAAAGAAATGCGGAATTAAACATGGAGACACATACTTTTCCTTACAGGATTTTAAGGCTTATGTAGACCCTGAAAACAAAGCAGCCATATTGGTCGAAGGATCTGAAGATAGTAGCAAATCTTACGTGAGTTAACCTATTACCACTGCATTACTTCTATCCGTCAGATGCTGCCCACATAATATAGCGGCTGATAAGGGAACTAAAGCCCTGTACTTTACTAAGTCAACGCAATAAGTTCTCCGTATATAAGGGTTTCTTATGACGTACTCTCGATTTTACATAAATTAACATATAGCACGCCGTAAGATTCTATTGTTCTCTTTCTGATCTATTTGTTTTTTTTGCCAAAACATAAGATTCTTTTGTTCTCTTACTGGACTATTCATTTTCTGCTGACACACACAACATGGTAGGGGATCCTATTGTTCTCTTACTGTTCTATTAGTTCTATTGTACTGTTTTGTACTATGAAATTACTCGAAGAAGGTTACATAAAAATATCCTTCGTTCTCACAGAGAGGTACATTCAGGAAGGGAGAAGAGGAATTCGTCCTGAATCCGATAACTCGAGAATCATCGCGTTCCAAGAGAGACGCCGATGACGTCATAGTGGATCTGGGAGATATCACCTCCATGGTTTCCATAGGAACAGACGAGATACCAGAAAGTCATCTTATCAATGATACATGTATGCTTACATTTCATCGATACATAGATGTTACTCGGTTTTATAGCAATGTTTTGAGAACGACTTTTAAATAAAGCCCCTCCCCGCAAGTGGAAAAAAATTATTTGTGCATTGTATTTCATGTTCGACATGACATTGTCCGTAATTGCAAAAGGTGTGAATGCCAATTGTGTTCGATCAAAAGTCACTTTGCCAGCCCGGTAGGCCTGAATTGTGTGCACATTCAAAATGTGAATGACCCATCAGTTCCAGTGATTTCTGGATCAGGACTGAAGAACGAAGTTTGATCCTGGTTTACATGGTGACACTGCAAAATATATGGGATACCCTAAGTCAAGACATTATTGCATTGGCGGATCTGGGGGGGGCGCGGGGGGAGCGCCCCCCCCCCCCCCAGGCCCAAACTTTTTCCTTTTTCATGCAGTTTTTGGGGATTTTTACGCTAAAATCGTGTAAAAATTGGGGCGCCCCAAGGTTGGCGCCCCCCCTACGAGAAATCCTGGATCCGCCACTGATTATTGTTTCCAAACTAGTGTTTCAAAAATGCAGAAATTTTACTTAACATGTCGGAAAAAACTAAATTTTCAAATGACTTATTGTACTAGCTCGAGAAGAAGAGGCCCCGAGCATCCAGTCAAACAGCATCTCTTCGTTGCCTATCGACACGGGACTGAAGGCTTATTATGGAGTAGAAGTTGTCATCTTCGTGGATCATGCTATTTATGCCAGGTAATAGAGGTTTTTCCTAATTATTTCCCAAACCTAGGCAAATTTGCCTAATTAGGCAAACTAGGTAAATTTGGCTAAATGTGCAGCAAAGTGAATACTGCTTTTAAGATAAAACTAATACTAATTTTGCCTAATTTGTTTGGAAAAATTAGGAAAAACCTTCAATAAATACGTGAGCTGAAGCATACGTGCATGCCCAAGGTGAAATTTAAGCAATGGCATGCTGAATTCAGTGGCGTTACAAAACACCCAATATATTTGTCACTCTATGGGGATTTCGCGCTAGAAGATGCTGCCCTCTATGCATGCTCCATAGGCCATTAATGGGGATTCTCGATTTGCGACAGATAGGATCGCGCTCTTTCAAAAAACAAATACATTGGGTGTTCTCTTTTGCTAACTGGCATTCGTTCTAAATTTTGTCTTGTTATGTAGCGCCTAAAATTTCCATAAATGGGAACGTTTGAAAACAAAAGAATTCCATATTGTGCTATTGGCGCACAGATAGAACAGCGTGAAATGTTGTTCTTCATAGACTGATAGCATTTTCTTCCCTTTCTTCCCTTTCCTGCAGGTGGTACGAACTCGCAGAAGGAGAAACTGCTGCAGAGAAAGAAGACAACGCGATAAACAACATCAGATTCTACTTCTCTCATGTAGCTAACGGGGTAAGTACAACGTTATTCAAATGTTACTCCATCTCCCGAAATTGTCTTCGACAATTTAACGCTTGTGAATGCTTTGAATCCAGTGTAACGGTAAGATTCGAAGGAAATTTCATCCTCTGATTTTATTTGAGTTGGGACAGGGACTGATCCATATGTAGGTCTTCAGATTAGCGGTTACTAATGGTCTTTCAAAAACATCAAAGACGAAACAACAAGAACAACAACAACACCGTATTAACTGAAACAAATTCAGTGATGCAGACCTGAACAGTAAAATTTTATTTCGATTTAAAACTAAAGCGCACTTTTGTATTTTAGCTTGATCTGCGTTACAGTGGTATTGACGAGCCCGACTTTGGAATCTATATCATTCTGAACGGTATCTTCATTGCGATGGTAAGACATTTTAATTCCTCACAGACAATAAAAGTATGGCTTAAAATTGTATAAAATCAGGGCACCGATTTGGGTAGACCTTAAAGAAAAAGGTAATTGAAAACAAAAGAATTTCATGTTGTGCTAGTAATGCCCACAAAAGCACAGCCAAAATTCTACAAGAGAATTCTCTCAGTCAGTCGGGAAGAAGTATACATCAAGCTTATTGCCCGTTAAATGCTGACACAGTGTAGCGGCCAAAACGTCCTACTGCAGTTCAACACAGCATTACAAGCCGTAAAATTGCGCTTATAAACATAAACCTTGCTTACTGGTTTCGGAAGAATCAAATTTCAAGCTGGCCTTTCGTGCATATCATTACCCCAGAGTAGAATTCTTTAGTTGTGAAACGTTTACAAATCATAAAAATTTCAGGAGCTGTTGATCCAAAAGTCAAAACTGTTTCATGATCTAAATTCGTACTGTATTTCCAGGGTCCGATGGATTCTCCGTTCGTGGAGCAGCACACGGAGTACTCCGGTGTGGAGCCGTACGTAGACGGACCCTACGCCCTGCAGACCTTCGAGGAGTGGCTGGACACGCACAAGGGCAGCCTCCCGCCGTACGATCAGGCATCACTCTTTATCGGGTACGAGTTTAGATTTTATCAATTTTGAATGATTTTATTGTCACAAAGTTCAGGATTGTTCCAAAATTTACTGTAGGGAATGTTGTAGCGTTTGTGAGCATAAACCTGTGAATTTCAGAGTGTACAAATTGTATAGGATGTTTCTACTCTGAGGAATAGATTCAAATCAAGAAATTCTATTCAGTTTTGGAACAATAGCACGTCAAAACCACAGCATGGAACCATTGTGTTCTGTACGTTCCGAAAATTATAGGAATTTCTTGATTTGCAAATGAATATTTATTTATGGAATATTTCATTTGCTTTAAAAAAGGAATAAATTTTATTTCTTTCCATCCAATAGCAGTGTGGGATTTAATTACGTAAAATAATAAAACAAAAATCCATTAAAGCTATTTTAACATTTTACCTATTCAGAAACCAGATGGTTCAATACTACAATGGCGAAAGATCAAACCTTTTAGGTATGTATATCACAAATTTTTGTTACAATTTACTGGTCATAGGATGATTTCTTATCCATCGCAAGATTTATTGTTCATTTTGGGAACAATAGAAAGTCATGTTTTATTTTTGTTCGTGTCAATGACACAGCATGAACTTTTTTCCAAATTGATTCAGAGGATGAACTATGTCTTCATGGTCCTCCATTTTGAGAACAATATGTGATTTTGTTCGAAAGACTCTTTTTTTTTGTTGCAATATGAAATTAAGTGAAACAATAGAATTCCAATTCACGTCTTTTAGTTGAAGGGAAAATGGAAATCATCGTCCATTCAAACTATAAATACAAAATTTTGCTTGTATTTCTTGGAACGTTTTCAGGTTTTGCCCATGTAACAGGGATGTGCTCATACTACAGTGCGTCCATCAGTCTGGATCATGGATACTATGGAAGTGTGCTCATCGCTGCTCATGAGATGGGACACAAGTAAGATTTTTTTACATTTAAAGCAATATATCATATCAACATCAACAACTCTATCTGTATAATTTGTACTATCAAATTGAAAAAAAAAACATTTGAAATCCCTTACAAACCTAATTAATTAAACTAGCCAAGTGGCTTCTTTGGCTTTCTGGGTCCTTTTCACCAAGGTTTCACATTGTGGGTTACATTTGAGCCGATTGGTTTGTTAGATTTAAGGCGCATCTTATTGAGAAAATTTGTAATGCTGAAGACATAGAACAGCCGGTTGTGTAATTTACTCCAGTGATTTTTGACCACAAACAGCAGAATTTTGAATCAACCAATCACAAGTGAAGAAATCAGCCAATTAGAAATCGTCCACACAATATGTCTTTGCAAATAAACGGTTGTTTTTGTTTTGTAAAATTTCAGTCTCGGAGCCTTCCACGATGGAGATACCAGACATCCAGAGAGTGCCTCTTGCAGCCCGACAGACCAGTATGTGATGGCCGCCTACCTGGGCTCAACAACAGATGACACCTTCTACAACCCGTTCTCTTTCTCGACATGTTCTGTTCTTCAATTCAGACAATTGCTAAACGTACTAAACAGGTAAGTATACAAAAGAGTGTTTTTGGATCAAATGAGAACAAACGATTAAACATAATACAGTCTTAAATGCTTGTGAGGTTGCGGCGTTTAAGTGTTTTCATAACCAAGTGGCATCCTCGCGAACGCCTGCCACTTAATCAATTGAAAAAAGTCACATGAAAGTGTTTACAATAGTGGCTCAACAGTTTCAATCCGGCAAAAATATAAATTTGCATTTGGTGGAGCCCACATCATTAGAAATGATTTCGACGCGAAAAGAAACACTTTCTCCACTGGCTATTGTCCCGTCCAAGAGGAGTGCAGGATTCAATATGTTCTGCAATTTAGTTTCAAAACAAATCAAAAGAACACGTTTGAATTTGAATAGCGCATTAACTGATTTAAGCTCTATTTTTCATGTTTCCAGAGACAACAACAACTGCCTGTTGACGTCGGCGGGTCCGTCGGACGAGGATGATCTTGATGTTTACCTGAGCCAGAAACCCGGACAGAGGTTCTCTCCGGATCAACAGTGTCAGCACATCTACGGCTCCAGATCCTACCACTGCGCCGTGAGTATCGTCACAATATAGTTGTCACGTTAAGTATCTACAACATTTGTTTACATTTTTTGTCATGGAGATTTTCCTCGTAATATACAATCGTATAAATGCCGAGAGTAATTTGTAAATGGCTCATTTTAGAAATATCTTCTGAAACATTAAATTAACTGAGTAGTTTATAAGATTAGGAAAAATTAGCATGTGAAAAATGTAAACAAAATTTCAAATCCTTAATGTAACAAGCTAAATACAAACAATGCGTTGTCTTTGATTTATTTTCAACTGAAATATTTCAGTTATTTCGAGTTGATAATGTAAATGATTTAAAATAACTGTAATTTACGTTGCTTTGCTGTGGTCATGTTGAATTAGTTTTAAATATTTGCACTGATCCATATTTTACTGGTATGATTAGGGGCTGCTTTATTCAACTAATTTAACATGAGGATATTGGAGAATGAGTTGACGACATAATTTTGATTAACACAACTTTCATGATTAACTTGAGATATCGAAAAGCAGAGCATTGAAAACTTTTATATCTTATTGGTGTTCCAGGGAGAGGGAGAGGGCGCATCTATCTGTAAGGCGATGTACTGTTACGATCTGGTGGAGGAGGACTGTAGAGCCGAGTCAAACGTGAGGGCAGCGGACGGGACAACGTGTGGTAACAACATGGTAACGTTTTGTACCATAAACGAGAAACTGTTTCCGTTTTGTGTGGATCCTTCGGCATTCTGTAAAGATATAATCAAAATGTGGATCAATGGTCAGCCATATGTAATTTTATGGATCACCCTTTTGTTCAAAAATGAATTGATTAATTGAACTAGATAGTTATTTACCAAAATTACGTTGTCTATTGAATGACAACACTCTTTCTATAGCGTTATGACGTAATTATTACGTAATACCTGAACGTGACAACGGCAATACCTTTTGGTATCCATTCTTTGTGTATGAAAGGGAAAGTTGGGAATTGAAGTCAGTTTTTTGAGCTGAAGACCATGTAGTCTTATTGAATTTCATTCGATAGATGATAACAGTCAGTCTTCCATGGAGGTACAGCCCATAACATTTATAAATATTGTAACCGCAATTTCATGTATTTATCTTCCAGTGGTGCATTGGAGGAGATTGTGTTTACGATGACAGAGCTCCGGAGGCCTCTGGTAACAAGATTCTCTGAATTTATGTCGTACAACTAGTCGGAACCAACAAATCACGATATTTCTATCAATTTTATGTCAATAGAGTTCCACGTTAACACGTATAAAGCCAACGCTCAATATGCTACTCTTTTCAGATGAATGCACATTCGGCGACTACAAGGGAACGTTAACGAGCGGACAGACGTGCGCGGGGATGGTGCACGACTCTCCGTGGTTGTGTTACCGACATCCCGAGAGCGACAAGTGTTGTACGTCATGCGACAGGATAGTTGATGAGAGTAGTCAAGGTAATTGCAGGAATTTTTTAACAATCCCACAAAATATCTAACATAACTGGATGCTCACAGCACAAGAAAATTCTACTAAAGTTAAAACACGGTACCTTTTTGGAGCTCCCTTATGTACCCTTACTTACTCGATCAGTACAATTTTCTTGTTGTGTTCAGTCTTCAATCCAGTATTGATCAATGAAACAGTTGAGAGGTGCTGCAGATATAACATAATGGGCAGCTACGAAACTAATGTCCATTTGGGTAGAACTGCAGTGCATGCAACATGTTCTCACAATCAACTCAAAACAACTGAAGCTTGCGACTTTTGCTAACATTTGTTCCGCGATGTATGTCTCAAATATTTTACATATGAGTTAATACAATACCTTTCCTATTCCTGTAGACTGCGTGTATGGTGACAAGGCCAGTTGGTGTAAAGACATAAAGGCGGACGATTGTTACAACAGCAACACGGAGACGACCTGCTGCAGAACCTGCGCCTCTTACAGGACAGAGCAGAAGGGTACATATTTGTAATTAGTTCTGTTATTATGAATTGTTCTAACTAACAATAAAAATCGGTAGATAAAGGAACCGTGGTAATAAAACTGGTCTCCAGATCATGAAATTGCAACCAAAAGTTAAGAGCCCTGCGACAATTGAATTCAGTGAGCTCAGCATGGAATTCAATTGTTGCGGGGCGCTTAATTTTTAATAGTAATTTCATGATCTGATGGACATGGGTCCATTGGTGGATCCAGGGTGGCGCAATCGAGCCCCCCCCCACACACACACACACAACGGACCAATTTTTTCTCATTTGCATGTAATTTTTGCCAAATTGCAAGCCATTATTGGTTTTTAGGGACCAATTCAAAATATATGCGGCTATCAGGCTGTCTCGATTAATTCATACCTTGAATACCTATTGTTTTGTTTTGTTTTGCTTATTTCAATGTGTCATTTAAGAAGTATAAAATGTATCATTGTATCTTATTATTCATGTCTGCAGGTTGTGAATATGGAGACTTTGACACCAGCTTTTGTACCAACCTTCCAGTGTTCAAGTGTTACGCTCACGAGAAGACGTGTTGCGCATCCTGTGCTGACGTTAAGTCTGGAAGCAAAGGTATATGACGTCAAGACGGTTCTTTTACCTTATACTAGATTTTGATCCTATGGCATAAGTAAATACCCTCTCTCCTCCGAACAAAACTACCTGAGGTTAACAGTTTCATGGATCCCCTTTGACTCTTCATCACAACTGAACAAAATTATCGGAGAATTTAATTTTCTTGAATCACGAAAGATTTACAGACCATCTCCAATCTGTAAGGAACAGATATATACAAAAGCTAACATAGAGAAAATCAAATTTCCCAAGTACACGTTCAAAAAGAACTTTTAAGTATTGTTGTTGAATTTTCCAATTTTTATTTACATTTGTGTAGAATGTCCATTCGGAGATAGGACAGAGTGGTGCGCCGAGTACATCTCATCCTACCCGTCCGAGTGTTACAGAGACAGCGACACGTGCTGTGCCTCGTGCCGCAGACACAACACAAATGTCCAAGGTAATGTCTTTTATTAAACTTTTTCTTTCTTCTTTTGTTTTTAAACAAACTGTGGACTGACGTCCATTTTGTAGTCCACTGGTACCCTCCGTTTCGGACTTGGAATGACTCTGCCCATGAGCTTTGAAGAAAGGGAGCATCTGTCACTGTTTTGTTAACTCACTTGCACACTGTAATCACTTGAGTCACTTCTGAACTTTCGCCCGCTTTTGCTCAATATGAACACATACTGTATATGGGTGTTAGCGGGCAGCCAGCCACACACCTCACGAACTTTTTCAAGCTTTAGTGAACAGAGGAGTTAGGGTTAGTTCACTCACGGTCATGAGATCAGTGACAACTCTACGTGATGCACATGAATTTTTTTCTTTACTGTGGAGCACGCCGAATCCAAATCATAATAATAACTGTAAATGCGATATCCCACATTTGATTCGATTTTTGCTAAAATAAAATTCAAATTGTTTACATTGTTGACAGGCTGTGAGTACGGAGACAGACTAGAGACTTGCGCCTCCTGGATGTGCAGTGATCCATATTACAAAGAACAAGGTTTGTGTTGTGAGACATGTGGTCAGGGGAGCCCAGTAACAACAACCACAACCACCACAACGCCGAGGCCTTCTACCTCCACAACAAAATCAGCCTCGGGTAAGTCTGATAACATTTGGGCTACGACTCAATGGGCTGTTTAGATCATGAGACTACTATTAAAACTAAGTACCCAGCAACAATTGAACTTCATGCCGAGTTCATTCAATTCAATTGTTGCGGGGCGCTAGACCTAAACTTTTGATTGTAATTTCATGATCTAATCGCCTCACTTGCCAGAGATCACCAGGTGGCGCCCGATTAGATTCTGTAGCTAGCTGGTTTTCTCTAGAGCACGCATCGAAAGTTCAAAACAGTAACAATCAGCCGTGGGAAATAGTTATTTAATTTTTTTTAAAATTTTTGTTGGACCACGGTCCACTTGTGGGGCCACTAATTACTCCTGTTTTGGACTTCGTGTCCCCTTTCCCCCGAGGTTTTAAAGCCAGGATGGCTCTATTGTCTGTACTCTTCTTTGCTTGCGTGAAGGTATCCTAAAGGTCACGTCTGGTGCTACACCTGCCTTAGAAAAAACAGTATGAACAGTGTTTTTAACCCATAGACATAGTACAGTCGATTTTTTACATATACTAGGTGAAACCCGTGCTTCGCACGGTTAGGGCATGACAGCGTATGTGAAAGAGCAGGCCATCTGCATCCTCCCACTCATACACTGCTGTCCACTGATCTCTGTCCAGCTTGAGGGGGAGGTCTGTCTGCTTTGCCAATTTGCCATTGAAGTAAAGGTGGGATTTAAAGTGATGTGTTTTGGCTAAAAAG
>JBCAUI010278634.1:0-15816 GCA_038406195.1 Haplosyllis anthogorgicola
CGATTCCGCTTATATCGATATCCCACTTATATCGATATTTTTTTCCGCGCCAAAAATATCGATATATCCGGGGAGGAGTGTAGATATGTGTAGTGGAACTTGCTTTCTTTGACACGACCAACCTCTCTTTGCAAGACCACCGCCCCATTGGCGACCACTTTTCTTTCCCAAATCGAGTGGTCGTCCAAAGTAAGGTCTACTGTAGTCTAACATGCGTGTCCTTGTGATAGATGGATCCATGAGACAGTATGTTCTTTGAAATCGATACCAAAAAACTTTTTAACTATACCTTTGCTAAACTGGAACGTAACGTCGCAGTTGATTTTTTGGTGGAGCATGTATTTGTTACATTCCAGGACCGATCTTTCCACTTGCCAATTCCCCTGCCCGTTCTCATGCCCATCCTCAGCCATCATTAGTACTTCGTTTGACGGACCTTCGTACAATTTAGGCATTTTGCTGTACGCTTCTCTCAGGCTAGCCATTTTGTTGGTGAAGTAAGTTTTTTAAGAAGTATGTCTGACAAACCAAACGGTAGCTGGTAGTTATTTTCCGAAACAGTGTTATGCAATTGAAAAACATCCTGGTTTCAGAAAAAGGTGTCAAACAAAACCATGTCGTCATCAGCTGCTGGCTTCAGTGGTTATAACCATCGCTTCGTTTGCGGCTGCGCAGAATGCGAGATAAAACCTTCAGGCATGTTATGAGCAGTTTGGATATTTTGTCGGCCGACAAAAAATTATGTTTTGACTGATCTACCAATCACACTTTAGCATTCTCATGTTATTTAGATTTAGGCTAAAACATTTGCGTCTCTGGATAAGTTTTAATTTTTGGAATGCTGGTATGGAATGATATTTGGGTCAAATTTGAGTGAAAGATCATTGCATTGATTCTAGTCACAGTTATAATGACCATAATTTTTGGCTCACTTGGCACAATTGTCAAAGAGCCTATAGAATCATGAATTGTCCACTATCGTCATTTGTTTTCATAATCATTGCCGTCTGTGCACACTCACCCTGAACACACTATTGATCTTTA
This sequence comes from Haplosyllis anthogorgicola, assembly GCA_038406195.1. Taxonomy (NCBI): domain Eukaryota; kingdom Metazoa; phylum Annelida; class Polychaeta; order Phyllodocida; family Syllidae; genus Haplosyllis; species Haplosyllis anthogorgicola. The sequence continues at coordinate 1,045 of JBCAUI010278634.1, forward strand.
AGACCTCATATTTAATGTGCACCTATGTCTCGTCAACAAGTTTTATTTATTTATTTATTTATTTTTTTATAAATTATTACTTGAAGTCTTTTTTACTCAGTTTTTCATGCCTAGTATTCTTCTCTTTTAATAACCTCAAATGAGCCCAAGTCCATCTGGGCCTATTTTAACTGATACCTTACAGTTGCACTCATATGATCGATAAATTAAAGTTCAGTATTTATGATATTTCCGTTGTGTTTAAATAACCATCTGTGATGTGGACAGTGAGCTTCCGACCGGGCATTCTTGTTTGTGTTAAGATGGATCGCTCCCCGTAGGTCAGAGTAATACCATCTCTAAAATACTTCTGGCTTTTAATCCACCTTATGCATGTAATTAAATGGATATATTTTCAACTTGTGTCACAGACCTTACTTTTTTTATATTATTTAGATTTTCAAATTAAAAAAAAATTAAGGGACAATTTGGATGAATATACTGTTATAAAACTTCACATGGAATTATTATCCTCAAATATGTTAAATTATATCAACAAAATGTGGTACCTTTAAATGTAATAATTTTTAATTATTTTCAATGTTGTAAAATATATCAAACGCTGCAAGACCCACTTACAGCAGCTAATAGCCATCCTCCTTAATACACGAATTGCCCATTTATGCAAATTAATTGGGTCAAAGGTCACTTGGAGGCAAGTGCTTGTTTTGAGGGTGTTTGGTGGCAAAATATTACCAACTTCCAGCCTCAATTCTGTGTACAGTAAACAGGAGAATTAGAATATTTTGCCATTATTAGCCAGTTTGGACACACATCTACAATTTTTGGTAAAATTAATTGAATAATTAACCAAATAAGTAGTTTAAATTGGTCCATGAAAAAGCCCATGTTATGTGAATGGACCTCCAGTTGACCTCTGATCTAGATCTAAATCAGTCAGCCAATCAGTGTTAATGGGCAATTTGTCTATTGCGTTCTGGCAAAAAGATGTTTACAGCTACATTTGGCGTTATTTTACCGTATTTAAACACCTCTTTAAAAATTGAAAAACCTAAATTTAGTTGCAGCCTAACATCAAATTTACACAGAAATTGACATGTATTAAAGAGATTAACCATCTTAAAATGTCAACTTTAATGATCTTTGCAAGTTACTGATGAAGAATAACCATAAATAAGTGTTAAACCAGAAATTAATTTTGTATCAAAAAGAGGGGGGGGGCTCAATTAGAGAAGGTGTCCCCCTTCCGGTAAATGTATCCGTTGTTTTTCACCCTCGCATAAAATCTTCTCCCCGTTCGACCCTCGGAAGATAATACTAATTACGCTATTGTCACTATTCATCATTTTAATTACTCGTTCTCATTTAATATGCACAAATATAGCTTCACACTCGAACATACAGATTTACCTATCGACTTGTTCGAGCAACCAGCCTCACATATTGCAGGCAACATGCACCAGCTTTGCCAAATGATCAAGTAAATTCAATCGACTTTGATCTTTACTTTGAACGTGTTGTGATTCACAAAAAGTACACTTCATAAACCAGACAGTCTTTGGCTCCATGCCTATAGAATGAAGTTTTGAAGAACTTCGGATAAATCTACACTGAAAAATCATTTTAGTAACCACCAGAATTTTCTGAAAACAACTATTTTTGCCTATCGGCGTTTTTAAAATCGGAATTAGAAACGTATTTCATGCCAAGGGCCACTTAGTTTTATCAAATTTCATTTAATAAATAAATATACTTATATTCTCAAATAAGATATGCAATATTCTACAGGTTACCTACATTAAAGTCTGTAACCTGATAGGTCTGATGCTTTTACCCCTAAAATGATGTAATTTCATCTCCGTAATATTCCGGTTAAATTCTGACATCAAAGTCCCCGAATCAAGTCGCAGAACATGGCGTGACAACGGAAAGTCAAAAGCAATGCTCGAGGGGAAAATTTTATGTTCAAACTCCAACTGAGCAGTCATGACTATAAACGAGTTCCCGTGGAGGAAAATGTGAATATGCTGCCTTAAAAGATCTTTGGCCAAAACCGTCGTCCAAGACCCTTGCCCCCAGTGCAAGCAATATTGGTCAATGGAATAGACCGCTAACTTGGTGGTTTTCAAATTTTGTGCGATTTGCCAGTAGTTCCAAATATTTCCACATGCAGCCCACATCGCTCAGATACAAATAGAAATTCTGAATAAACAATTCGTTTATTTCCAGCGTAACAGGCCATTATTTATCTACAGTAGAATCTGCATTGGGCGAACTACCATAATTCACAGAAAGAAATGCGCAGATGACAGTAGGTTCGCCCAATGAAGAAGCAAATACTAAGTTAAATCATTTTGGTGATTGGAAAACAGTACGTGGATGACAGTTGGTGGTACGTCCAATGGAGATTTTACTGTATTTATTTTTGACAATCCCCTGTCAAACTCACCCGATCGTTGACTCGCCTAGTTGCTTAGCGCTGCTGTTTACGTGACTTTACTGGTAGATATTTTCCGCGCTGAACCAGAAGCACCTTTTTACGCCTTTCATGCGACGAAAATCAAAGTTATTTAATCCAGCGTTTAGATATGATACACGCTCAGAGAGCAGCTTATCCCACGATCACGGGCTAAAGACACGAAGGCTGTGTGATCGTGCATCTCAAACCATCTGCTGTACAGCCTGATGCACTGGGTTTATACATGGCCTGTTGTTTTCGGTTCGTTAAGGGCACTGGGAAAGGGAAACGTCTTTATTAAGCCGAAAGCCCGATGGAGAGCACTTCGGCTCATTGGATCTATGGAAATCTTGAGTTGACTTCTCAGCAGCCATGACAGTTTGGGAAGTCATTTAGGTCCCCCCCCCCACCCGCAACTCCAACTCCAGATGGCAGCCATGGGACTTTGGATTTCGGGACCTTTGGAGAAAGGGCATGAGGCTTGTGTACCATTTTCCGGTATCCTCGTTCAATAATCTGACTGTAGATGTCGCCATACACAACTACCGCTTATCCAGACTGGCTAACATGTACAGGACGAAAATGGGGGGCAAAAAGCTAATAGTTCCAGAATTATATTGTTAATATATTAAAAAAAAAAAACACTTGTTCGGGCAATTCTGACATGATGTACCCGGTATTTGTAGGTACGGAATGATGTGCCTTTCTGCTAAAAACATTTCACCAAATTCAACTTCGAAAACTTTCAGGCAATTGGATTCAAGTGCACTTTTCTTGGCTTATGTAATAACAAATCACAATGGTAAACTTTGTTAATTGTCACAGCCAAGAATTCTTTATCATGGCTCAAACTTTATTGCATTGCAGAGACGTTGAAAATGTCAAAAGATAACATGTGGTTTCACATATTGCTGTAATGTGAGGCCATACTTTTGTACACTTTAGATTGTTTGGCCCGTCCATCTGGGCAAGAAACACTATCTATCACGGTGGCTTCCAAAAATAGTTCAGGATAAAACTTTTTACCACATCCAGTTGGTCAAGGGAATTGAATTCGGCTCCAATTCTCCTTCATGTTGCTAAGCTAGTAAACGCCTAAAAAAGAGGAAGGGGCGTAGAGGACGAGCGCCCCCTACACCTATCGAAGCAACCTGGATCCGCCACTGCCACGGATTGAAATTCACTTTACTTATTTACTTTTGTGTTCTCATGTTTTGGCCAAAAAATGAAAGAAAAAAAACGAAACAGAAGAAAGAAATAGCCAATTAAACGCAATATAACATACACGACATACACTCGGCCTAACAGTAGTTTTCGTGTTACACAGTAACTGCGCGACGCTATCACACGGCACCATCATTACGCCTATGTGTAGATATTAGATAACTACTATTAGTTTTTTTTTATTTAATTGTTTGGATTACATCACCCGCCGCACTTTGAAATTGGGATTTAAAAAAAAACCCAACTCATTTGAGGTTGAAACATGTTGTGCATGGCAAGATTTTTCCATCGTAATGAGTTTCGTCATGAGACGATTGAGAAATATTAAACGTTTTATTGATATTTATAAACAGTTTGGCTTTTTTGGGACCAAGTTCAGTTTTTATTTATTTATTTTTTGCGATCGCTGCACTTTGAAAATCCTGGCCATGCAATGTAATCCAAATGATTAAAAAAAATAAGCCTAAGAAGCGACTGCTTTGTACAGCCACCTAGCATTTATGGCCAATATGTATGATATTTTCATATATTTTCTTACAGATACATACAATGTAGAACTTTTCCCTCCCAAAAGTGTCGTGAAAGGCAGGGTGTTGCCCAGGACAGGTGTCGTTCAGGGCAGGTTCTACTGCAATTAAAATCCTCACTGCTTTGTGAGACCACCTGACATTTATGGTCAATTTACATTATGAGTTAGGGTGGCCCTTCAAAGCAGGTTCTACTGTACTTTTAATTACAGTAGAACTTGCTTTGAGAGGCCACCTCTAGTCGTAATGTAAATTGGCCGTAAATGACAGGTCACATCCCAAATCAGTGATAATTTCAATGATTTGTCTATAAGAAAATATGTATTATAAAGCTACATATTGGCTGTAAATGCCAGGTGACTGCACAAAGCAGTGGCTTGTTAAAGCAGGTTCTACTGTATACCTTTGGCTGGTTATAGATTTGCACACAGCTGCGTACCCGCTGGCTGGTATCTTGGCCAAGCTGAAGGGAACCAACAATTTTACACACCAAAGCTGGTTAGACCCATTCCCGCTTAAGAAGCAAGATGTGTTAAAGAGCCCCACTCTTGTCTATCGGACGTGAATGCAAAACATGGATGTATGCTCGTCCCAGAGGAGAAACTGCAATGTGCATAGTAAATATGATACAAGTGATAAATAATTTAGTCTCAAATGTAGTGATCCATTTTGGTGTTACTCATACACAGTATAGACCATGGATGCTGCCCTTTAATACTGATGTTGAAGTGAAAACTGCCCAAGTCTTACCGAAAAGAGGAAAAAGAACATTTCTCAGGAATCTTAACGTGATTTTGTTTATTTCAGGACGTGGACACAATATACTTGTCTCACGACAGCAGAGAACTGAATCTGGCAGATTTCGATCATCTGGATTCTAAGTAAGATACTGTATTTTGTACTCAAAACCATCATTAGCAGACAAATACCATTGCCAATTCGACATATTAAATGTCAGCAAACTGGTAATGACACCAATTGCCGAGTAAATAATTTGAAATAAAGTGTCTCGCTTTCTACACGAATTTTGCCCATTTTTGACTAATTTTATTTTGTTTTATGTGTTTTATCTTCCAGACATTTGGTACCCATCATTGCGGCACTGGAGTTCAACAGTTGGTTCACGAAACTCAACAGTACTAATGTTAAACTTGTAAGTATATCAGCAGACAGAGACTAGTAAATGGTATTTGGAAATCTTTATTTTCATTTGGTACAAATGACGGTAGACTCCACTGGTGAGATTGTAATATCTTTGAAACCACTGCATAAGTGAAAGGGTATTTTTCTCATCATTTTGAGGAAAGTGGAGTTTTCCTGTACATTTAAATAGAATTTATAGAATCCATTGGTGCAAATGATATTGTACATAAAAGATTTATCGCAAGGGATATTTTCTACCCTTTACGGGCTAACTTGGAATTAGTGTTGTCGCGACACTTGAATTTTACCTGTCGACAGTCGGACACTATTCGTCGACATGACAGTCGACTGTCGGACATTACTTATTTTGTCATTCCACACCAGCTAAAATGTGTGCCTTTAATGGAATGATGCTTTTAGTTTATCAATGCAACATTTAGTAATCAACTATAACTGTAAGATCAATATCGCACATCAGTACAAGTGTACCACATTGTGTCCTAAAATGTTTTCTGAATATTTCTGTAAATATTTTTTGCAATCTATTATCATTCCAAAAAATGGACCGAGTAGTTGACACTTAAAATTTGGTGTCGACTGTTGCCATTCTCGACTAGTCGACTTGTTCGACTGGTTGCGACAACACTACTTGGAATCAAATTAAACAATAGAATAGATAAGCGGTTAACTACACACACGCTTTCCTATATTATTTCTTTTCCATATCAAATGTAGTACAGTACAAGAGTATAGAGACTTATGAATGTACTAACTAACCCCAAGTAAGTACGCAGTAAAAGTAATTGGTATTACAGTAGAACAAGTTTTGAGGGGCACCTTTTTTACGGCATGCCTGCCTTTTACGACAGTGTTAATGTAAAATGAATCCTTATGGTTCATGTTTAACTTACCTGTTTTGTATGGCATACCTGCTTTTTACGGCATCTTTGCCCTAAAAAATTAGAGCGCCGCTCAAAACAGGTTCTTCTGTACATGTAAAAATATTTGCGTATTTGTAATAGAGGACATCAGGAGACAAGAAAGTGTTAAAATGAGTGTGGCCTAATCAGTGTTTGAGAATATACATTTGATGTGGATTTGAATAATATAGATTATAATGCTTCATCTGCAATCGTACTTGTGGTTGTTGAAAGCAGTTCAGCGACGATATTTCTTTCACTGGATATCTCATTTGTCCAAATCTCGCAAAGTACAGTATGATTGAGTACGTGTATCTGAATGTGTGTACTTTTCGCACAAAACATGGGTGATTCTGTGACTATGTGTATTTTAAATTTATGAAGAACTTTATTTTTTGTTTACAATTAAACTTTTAATAATATTTCTGTTCCTACCCTAACAGGATGAGGTGAGCATCATCACACGGCTGTATATTATCATAATATCATGTGCATCTTTCTGTCTGTAGCTCAAATCCTTAGCTAATCCATAAGCACTCACATTTATTCTCTTTGATTATTTATCATTAGCCACTAAATTAATGTTGTATTGTTAAATTGCTCAAAAAAAACCAAAACAATACGAAATCAACTTTTATCTACATGTAATGTATATATGTATGTATTTTGACAAAAGGGTGCGGGAAAGACTAATGTGAAGGAAAAGCAGTAAAAGGAAAATTAACGTTAAACCTTTGGTGTAAGATGTAAATTCTGCTTGAGGCAATGAGGGAAGTCGAAATTTGAAATAAAAAAACAAACCAAAAACAGATGGTGGGGGTAATTTGCCAATAGTGCAATTCTTCAAAAAAAGTGAATGGCATCTAGAGCATACGTTGCTTTAGAGAAAATAGATGGCAAAAAATAGCAATAATTGCGGTTATTTTTAGTTGCAGTTATATTTGGTTTGAAGAATCGCACGCTAAGGGCATATCGTGTTACTAATGCGGCGAGGTTTAGGGTGAATGTCAAGCTTAAACAGACAGGGAAGTTAACCTTGTATGGTAGATGAAGATGCAAAGACAGGGCAATAGAAACGTACTGATTATATATAGTCAATGAATGCTCAATAATCGAATGTATTTATGTACTAACTTCATTGCTGGCTGTTTACAGTTAGGTTAGTGATGCCATTTGAAATCTGTGTAGCATGTACGACTGTATTGGGACCTAGTGGCTAGCTGTGCTAGTTGCACTAAAACCTAGAGCGTTCTTGGAAGTCCGCACTTACGACAGTCGACATCTTAGCCTTGTGCTAACCATGATTAATTGTAATGTCGTACGCTTGTCAGGACACTGGAGATTATTTAGAATTTTTACTTCATTTATTTTCGTTTAAAAATCTTTACACTATTACTGAAGCAAGTAGCTATCAAAAATATTACAAAGAAAACTCACAATTTAACTCTACTTCTTAATCACTCAATAGTGCAGTTTCCTAGGTGTGATTTATTTTATTTTAAAAAATTCTTAAATCAAATGTGTAAAAAAATTCTCAGGAGGGGCACAGGTGCTTACTAATTTATTTTCAGCGGTTCAAATTTCCGAATCTTGAATTTAATTGTACATGTACATTTATGGAAGTTTTAAATAACTTGGCACACACTTCTCTAACACGGCTTCAGTGAAATCACATTGCTGTCACAGATCAACAATTTAATCCCCCTTACTGTTAGATTGATTCCGTGACGAATTCAGCAATAAATTCAAAATTGAACAATCCACTTCAAAGGTGCGAAGTTGTGTATCTGTGGATCAAACTAAATTGCAAAACAAAACAAAAACCAACTATACAGTATGTTAAGGTTTATACATTGGATTGCATTTGAACTGTTCTCATTTGTTATTGTAGAATTCCGATGCAGCCAATGAAATCCTTCGAGTTGTGAAGAGAAATACAACTCTACAGGAGCTGTGGCTGAGTGGTATGGGCATTAGATGGTATGTAACGCTTTGGGTATACAATGATAATAATTGGTAATTAATTATTTGGGGTATATAATGACAATGACTAAATTGATAATTATTAGTACACATCTACTTTTGGTCCTCCGTATACCTGTGCAATATTATGCACTGGCGCCACAAGCTTGGTGTCCTGGCATACCAGATGTCAGATAATTTTATGATACCTTTAAGTTTATCGTGTTTTTTGTAACTTTTGTACGTCATAAAGTAAAAAAAATTACTTCGTGTACCACAAACATTTGGTGGTGAAGCATTGGTTTTACCCTTAGAGTGCATCGAGTAGAAGTCAACTATTATCTGATTATTTTACAGGGACTTTGTGCAGAAGTTATCAATGGCACTGCTGTCGAACACAGGGTCTCCACTCTCACATATAGATCTCTCCAATAATCATATAGAGGATAGAGGTAGTGTATACACTAAAACCCACCGTTTACATTAAATTAAAGACATGTACAGTTTCAGGCCGTGTAAACGGCACTTCATTCTCTAGTTACTTTACAGCAATGCTAGCTAATTGTTAAAAACAAGATATTCACAAATCTATTGAATAAGATATTAATCGCTTCCATTTTCTTTTGTTATAAAATTGATTCGATGTAGGAGTCACACGTTTATCTGGACTAATCAGACTTATGTTTCCACAAAAATTCAAACAAACCAATAACAGTTAGTATAAGCATGTCACATGACCTGTTCTGTTCCCCTTCTAAAATACGGAAAATTACAATATGATGATAATGAAGGGTTTTAACTCAGCTTTGAAAACACACGGCTTAAATATGATGTATGTATCCCGGGAATCTGTGCTGAAAATCAGACCAATTTAATCCTTGTAATTTGCATGATATGCCAGCCATCATTGAACATAAAGACCAATATTGCGCCGTCTGCAGCATGTGTCGTACTGATCATTCACCATATATGTAAAGTGCATGTTTTACAAGTATCATTGATACTGACTGTATATCTTTGATAGGCGGGGTGTTCCCAGTTGTAAGTGCACAACTAGTAAGATCGACATCAGGTTATCTTCATACATAACCGGTTGACTTGTGTTTTTGTTTCAGCAAACGTCCCGTTATATATTGACCCTTCCGCAGCCAGGTTTATGATGCTTTGTGTAGGTCAAGGACGTAGGAAGGTCAAGGTCAAATAAATGATAGAAGTGAACGTGCTACAAAGTTTTGAATAAATGCACTAATATGCAACTAATTATGAATTATGCCAGCTAGGTCCTTGACACAATCCAACAGAATGTTTTCAGGAATGGAAATGCTTGATACGTACACATTTTGGTGCATTTGAAAATTCATTTGCAAAAACCAAGGAAAGAAGGAAATTGGCTTGTGTTCGACATTTTCAGTTGATATTTTTGTGCAAAATTTATGCATGAAATTTATTCCTTATGTGCATGAATGCCACACGGGATTACAAGTCAAAAATTTAAAGTTAATATTTATATTAAAACAAGAGAAATTAAACCTGAAATTAAATTACTCCTTGATGTTGTGTTAAAACGGTTCTTGTTTGTGCTGTTGAACAATGTCAATATTGAAGATGTATAATATATTTGTAATTTATTGAGGTTGTAATAATATGACCAATACTATCTCAGGACTAGGGCATTTATGTCAGCCAATCAGCAAGCTGAGTTCAGGACTGGTACACCTCAACCTCTCCAAGACTGGTATCACAGGCAAGGGGGTGAACAGACTGGCAGAAGCGTTATCGGCGAACCGTTCAATGCCGAAAACCCTTCAGATCCTCAATCTGTCACAAAACTCGTTAAAAGGAGATGACCTTATGGTAAAGTATTTGTGTTTCAAAGATCATTGCAATATTGATATTAATCTTTTGTTAGCATCTGAATGTTTTGTACAGTTAAACGTGTAAATCGCCACGGTTACCTTGACTATACATGTTACATTTCGCAACCCCTGTACATGCATATAAGTTGCAACTAAAGCAGGGTGTCAAGTCTCCTACTTTTTCCTACTTTTTGAGGCTTTCCTAATTATTCCTACTTTTGGACCAAAATTCCTACTTTTTGGCTAATTTGGCATAATTGCTAAAGAGCCTATAGAATCATGAATTGTCTGTCGTCGTCCTGCGTTGTCGTTGTCGTTGTCGGCATAGGCATCTGTGCACAGCTGCCCTGAGCACACTATTGATCAAAGAGACTTCATATCTTACATATGCACCTATGTCCCATCTCAAAGCCTGTCAAAAATTATGTTGCTGTGACCATTATTGTCAATTTGGGAGCCATATTTGTTCTTTTCTTTGAACCTTACTCCTGGACATGCAGTTGATGATACAGACTTCATATTTGGCAGTCTTATGCATCTACATACCCTCTTTATTTCCTTCAAAAATTATATTGATGCCACCTATATTCCTAGCTTGGCAGCCATATTTGTGTTTTTTACAAATCACAATGTTGAAATTTTCATCTTAGACACTTTATTTTTATCCATGGGGTATTGTGACATTTGTTGTCGTAGTTTTTGATAATGCCAAATGAGCTCAGGTCCATTTGGGCCTATTTTTTTTTTATTTCCGTCATCCATTCATTTGAGAAGAAAAATTCTAAACCTTGGTCGGAGTTAACGTCTTCATCAAATGTCAACCTTTTTAGTTACCATAGTAACGTATCGGTAAAGGTTTAGTCCATCATAGATTATAGATGTTATTTTTACATTATAAGCTAGTTCTGTGCTCGTACTGGGGACACTAAGAACCTGAAGGTACCACAGGTAAGACTACCTTTAGATTATAATATTGTTATGCAGCAGTTAATCTAGTATTAATTCGTTGCTGTGGTAACAGAAATGGTTAGGAGCACTCGTTGTTATACTTAAACGAAAGCATTAAACCTTAATTTAAGTGGAGGAAACAATATTCTTTGCAATATGTGTCTTTGTGTCGTGTTTTAGTGATGCACAGTAGATGTTCTTTGATCCTGTGTAGAACTCTCTTTCTTGTTCAAGTTTGGAAGGTTTCAGTTGTATTATGTCAAGAATAAAGCTTTACCTTCAAGATCGCTGATGTTTTATATTCATCCGTCTGGGTGTATCAGCAGGAGTTTCGTTCAAGTGGATACGCAGAATCTGTTTTAGACTCGGATTAAAAGTCAAGGTTATTTAACAAACCTAATTTTGTTTTAACTTAAAATACTTAGTGAGAAGGTGGGCTACTAAATCGTTCCTTCGAGAAAAAAAACTGCAAATAAAACTACCAGCACTGTCCACGGAACAACGGTTGAATAACTTGTGCAATCGGTTATTTTCAGCGGGTATTGAACTGGAATCATAGCAAGGATAGTCAGGCACTTTGGCACACTGTCATACACAGTATTGAATAATATTTCTAAAACAATAATTTGCAACGCACAGATTTTTAAAAAACCAGTCATTCGTATTCGCATGAACATCTGTACTGGGTGCTCTTTTTGCAGACCAGGTCAGTTTTGTCTGTTTTGGTGTATTTTTAGATAGGTTGATTTAATAGGAAGCCGCCAAGCCAAATATTGAGAGAGCAAAAGAGCATCATGGAGCATCATGTCAGAGTAACATGTACATGTATTTTCTACACAAATAGGAAGCAAGCTCCGAGCTAACGAATATAGGTTAATAAAGTACAAGTGGAAGCAAAGCAGACCGCAGTACTTCGCATTTTATTGCTTTTAATCAGCTTTTCCCAGTAAAAGTGGCCGCTTAGTTATCTTCCTCGTTATGTTGATTCAGACCAACCCGATTTTTTTGTTGTTGGAATTCCAGCCTATTTGCTACGGAAGGTTTAAAGTGTGTGTTCGGTGCCAGTGACATATGACACAAATATTTATTTTATCAACTTCCGGAAAGAGCGGGCAATCGGTTCTACCCGCTTTAAAGTATTTTGGCGTGTTGTCATTTTGCCATCAAGTCTAACGGAATGCCAGATGAAACAACATATTTGTGAGTCTCGCATCAGTTGTTGAGAGATTTTTGAAAGAATACCGATTTTGTCTTTGCTAATTACCATTTAAAGGGAGACAAAAGAGAGTTTAGTTTATTTCTTGAAGTTAGTGGCAAAACAAACGAAAGCAGGAGCAGAAAAGGTTCTAACTCGGGCCAAAGCCTAATTGCGAACATCAGAATCTCGGCTAATTACGTAACATTAAACAATGTAGCAATGGCCATGGAAAGTTATGTTTTAAAATCATTACAGATACAAGCTTTAATTTCCCTTGAAAGCCATGCTTTTATTCCTACAGATCTATATCTTTCTTTTGTGAATAGTGAAAATAAATCATGAAAAGATAACAGCAAAACATTCCAATTATAAATAAAATATTGGATTGCGGAAAGAAATATTGTGATTTACTGCGTTAAGATATGAGATTTTAGTAGATTTGTGAAATATCACATGCAATATAGAGATTAAATCCTGTTTTATGTAAATTTAGTTGAGTTAATCGCAACATAACAAAGATAATCTGAATTTCTTCTGTTAGATCTGTCATTATTATATTTTATTTTCAGCATATTTTAAAATATATTGACCTTGAATAAATAATGTGCAAGAATCATTTAGGTACTGAGATGTTGACATACGAACATTAAATCAAACCAGGATAAAAATATATGTATTCTGCCAAACTAAATGACTTGAAAAAATCATGATAAATGCAAATAGTGAGTCGTGCAAAATATATATTGTACGGCAGTAAATATTTATATCTTGAGGGTTTACCTTGCCAAGATGACTCATAAACTTTATATACAGTTTTCATACTAAATATAGAACATTTTGTGGTCGACTCCCACCATTTTCAGGAGAAAACCTTGGGAAGCCCCATACATCATGACATCATAGGTGAATATGTGAGGACATTTACTGTAATGGTTCCATTTTATGGGCACAAAACCGAAATAAAGACGCAAACAAATTCCTTTTCTATGAACGAATGTAATTGGCCCCAGAACTTTTCGTGCAACATGAATAAAACCCAAAGAAGTAGGCTAAATGATACATGTAAGTGCAGACATTGTGTCAAAGGATTTGGATCTTATTTTGTTGGTATTGGCCTTGTCACGACTAGTCGAGAAAATCTTTTGATACTCGACGACTGGTGGACAACCCTACAGGTTGTTGCGAGACACACAGTGTGAAATTTTTCATGAAAATGTGCATACCTACTGTATGCACCTACCTACCTGACCAGCCTTTATCTTCATGGTAATGATATCAAGATATTCCTTTTGTTGTTGTTGCCGATATATCAGTTGCAGGCTGGGAAACTAGTTAAATTTTTTGTCCGACAAAATCGGCATTTCTCTGTAGAATTTAATGTAAACTTTGTCCTATTTAGGTAAATATTGTCCGATTTTTCTCAATTTTGTCCGAGAATATCGGACATCGGACGTAAATTTCCCACCCTGCAGTTGTTGTTGTTGTTGTTGTTGTTGTTGTTGTTGTGAGTGTTGATTTTTGTTGCCGATATATCAGATGTTCCTTTTGTTGTTGTTTCCAACTTAAAATGATAACATTATTATTAGAGTTGTGATCCAGTACTCGTACTCGGTTTTATTTGTTTTTGTCATAATCGGTTGGAAGGAAGACAGAATCAATTGTTTGGTTTTCAGTGGGGAATTTTATTAAGAGATATTTTTACCTAAATTAGCAGTAATCATTGTATGAAATGGTCTGCATACAAGAAAAACAGTGCCTAATCTTGCATGCCCACAACTGAAAAATATGAAAGTTGTACAATGGCTTAGTCATTTGAGAACTATCTATACAATTTTGTGTGATAGGCTTATGGATTGTCTTTTTGGTTCACATCTTAGTAAAGCATGTTTGGGTGGGTGTAAGTGACAGCACAGTCTAGCCAGCCCTGTTTTCGCGTAAAATGACCACCCTTTCATCCTGTACCGCTCTATGTAAAAAAGTATCACAATGGCTGCGCTTCTTGTCTGCAGGTCAGAAAACTAGATAATGAAGGTTTGTGTAAGGATGGAAGTGGTACCCTACACGACACTACATTTGGGACCTGTAACAAAATCAAATAAAACCGGTTGTGTCGTTTGAATGAAGAAACCAGTAACCGGTTGTCACAATTTGCATTCCGCCCCACCTCTAATAATTATCGTTACACTGAATTAGGTGACAGTCCGCATAAATCTGATGGGAGCCAATAGGAATGTTTAGCAGTATGTTACGTGAAATCTGACTTGGTAAAAAACTGTAGTCTTGTGTCACACGTGACACAAGACTACAGTTTTTTACCAAGTTTGGACATTTAAGTGCATATCACCTAAATCTCGGGTAAAAAACCCAACCAGTTGGTAAAATGGAAATATCGCTTTTCACGTTGTACCAGCATTGGCGGATCTAGCGGGGGCGCCGCCGGCGTGCGCCCACCCCTAACAGTCCAAATTTTCTTCGTTTTCATGCACTTTCCGCTAAATTTTTGGCGAAAATAGGGGTAGCACTCCCCCCAATGGGA